>JACJUY010006625.1:30280-72080 GCA_014220935.1 Platorchestia sp. MABIK
AGCCGCAGCCACCTGAAATTCTGAAGAAAATTGGAAGTTATCGCAGCAACAGAAGAACTGTGGAAAAACCTCGCCTTAATAAATTAATCAGTCAGCAACTGACTTCTCTTCTATCCCTGAAGTACAGGAAGATTCCTATGGAATAACAAGCCTAAGAAAATACGGCCTCTCTTAGATCAACTGACGACCCTCAGGAATCCCTAAAACAGAGGCTTTAATAAAAGGGTGACATCCAAAGAAGGACCAACCCAAATTAGCCGTCAATTGGCGCTCGAACAGGACTCGCCAAAATAACTAACAATTGACGTCCGAATAAGGACTCGCTAAAATATCTATCAATTGGCGCCCGAACAGGGACTCGCCTACAAAATGTTCTGTCAATACCCTATATGTACTGCAATATAGCGCCTGTATTATACAGATTGTATTTTACATGTAACTATATTATACAGTACATATATTAAGCAGTTGAAATGTATATATTCCAATTATTTAAGTAAACAAATATACTGTATAACCGATATAATGTTGAATATACAAATGATATTAATAATGTATAGCACAAAGCATTAATATTTATGGTGTTCTTGTACATAATGTTGACAATTCCTGTATATTATCTAATTCGAGCATAATATATATTTTATATATATAACATGAATTATATTTATATAGTTAGAAAAAGTGTTTTTATGTATAACAGCTTACATTCCTCACACACACGTATGGAGTATTGATCTATCGGAGTTGCTGCATAGTGTTACAAAATCTATACAATATTTATAACATACTTCCTGTAAATAATCAAGTTCTTCAGCGTTTCCCACATATGCTGTGTTGACTGATATATATTATAAATATATAAATCATAGCGTATTGACTTATATATATTTATTAGCATAACATCAAATTCTTTATATATATGAGTATATCATAATAGCTTATGATTTTATATATATGTTATATATACTGAAAACAAAATTATGGTAAATCTAAGCAATCCTAACAAAATTGAGCATGACTTGTATTCATTATTACCCCTATTGCAATTTTATCACTTATTTTTCTTTAATGTTTAGTATCATTATGTACCAAAAATAATTTTTTACTGACACCCAATATTTGTTTACAGTATAACATTACCGTTTCATTCAAAATCCAAAAATGACCAGAACTTTTTTTCAATTTACATGTAGGTAATGCAATATTTATATATTCTCAATTCGTCTAAATGTCGGTCAAATTTTCCCAAGACTAGCAAATCAGTTATTAAAATCCTTAATTAAATCTATATCATAATTTTTCTCTCATAAATTAGGAATGAAATGCATTACCTGGAGTGTATTAATTAGAATCGTAGCGCATTAATTGAACCTAAATTACTTTCCAATTTTTCTTACTAACGATATCGTTCCACAATTTTTTGTCTTCAAAAATAGAATTAACAAAATATTAAAATCCAAGGAAGCATTGCAACATTATAGCTAATTAAGTTGATATGAAATCATGTACCTAATGTGTTAACTTATTGAGTGCCATAAAATTCCAACTAATTATATCAGAAAAATTCCATTTATTCTACCTATTAAAAACTTATTTTTAACGATTGATGATAAAAATAGCGTGCAACAAAATACAGGAAAATACACTAAAAATAAAAATTTCCCAAAAAATGAGTACTTTCAACATCAAAATGAAAATTGTTTTCAGAAACTATATAAAAGTGGCCCAAACGCCAAAAGTTCCATAAAAAAACCAATTACCTGAAAATATAAAAACACCCAAAATGCAATTTAAAATTTTCCTAAAAGCCTCAGGTTCCTAGAAAACAAAAGTTTCCTAATCTTGATTTCTAGGGGAAGGAATTTCAGACCTGAAATTTTAGAGAAGGAATTTCAGACCTTGATTTCTAGAGAAGGAATTTCAGACCTTGATATCTAGAGAAGGAATTTCAGACCTTGATATCTAGAGAAGGAATTTCACATCTAGATTTCTAAGAAAGGAATTTCACATCTTGTTTATAGGGGATAAATTTCATACATTCATTTCTTGTAAAGAAATTTAATTCTTAGGGATGGAATTTCAGACCCTGATATCTAGGGAAGGAATTTCAGACCTTGATATCTAAGGAAGGAATTTCAGACCTTATCTAAGGAATATTTGTTGCGCCGCCACAGCGACCTCAGTTTGCTGAACCGCGGCTTGCTCTCCGATGCTCCTTCTGGGGACAGAAATGTCAGCATTACCTGTACACTGTCAGCATTACCTGTACACTGTCAGCATTACCTGTACACTGTGTCAGCATTTATATTATATCATCGTGAATAAAATGAATTTATTCTGTGTCTGTCTCACACTAGCAGGAGCTTAAATTGGGTGTATCTAATAGGAATTACGAGTGTCTAATGGCTGTGGAAACATTTAGGTCTTAGCTGGGTGTACGTTTACGAGCAAGAGCCAGAAGATAAATCGAATTTGTTGAGCATGTTTTAAAGAGCCAACCACAGGCTCGCCTCATCCGCTTCAGACCGGCCGCCTAAAGCTTTGGATAAATGATAGTCGATCATAAATTTAGTGGAGAAGAAACCACCCTTCGTTCGCTTCCAGCCTTTTTGATTAACTATGGCACACAGGATAAAGCCGGAGCGACAGCTCAAAGATGTGCCACTCCTAAATCGTTCCCCCTCCCCCTTCCCCCTCTTCTTGGTAGTGACCCCCGTTAAGTCTCTGAGTCTACGGAGGTGAAAATTAAGGAGTCACTTAGGACCGAGAGGCGAAGGAGATCGGACGGAGCGAGCAAGCGGGAAGTCACTTAGATTCTGGTCGCGAGTCGGTGAGGACTTTAGTCGAAGACCGACAGGTGTCACCTCAAGCTGTGAGAGTGAGACTCTGATCCAAGGACGGGGTATTCGAGTTACAGTGTTCAAGGGCGTCGGTTCTGAATCAGTTATCGAGGACGTCGGTTTCGAGTTCTGCATTTGAGGGCTAAGTGCCCAGGGGTCAGATTTCCAGTTCTGTTGTCTGTCTAGACCGCGATTAACAGTGGAAGTTACTCGCGTTGCATGGTCCATCGTAAAGGTTACCGACTTGTGAAGTCCTGGGTTGTGAGTCCGGTGCTCCGCGCGTGCTCACTCCCTTCCTCCGTACTTGCCCCTCACACGAGAAAACATAGCGTATCTTTCTTTGTGTCTTATTACCCTCCACCCGCACGAACCACAACAGAAACACGTGCCTGGAAAACTCACTTGGTCAGCGCTACCAAATCGTTGTTTACCTAACGAAGTAGAAACCAGATGTAGAATATTGTAGAGGTTAACGTTATCCAGCTGGAAATACCTCTGCTATCATACTCATAAAATTCGAGAAAAGTACCTGGTGGCAGCGACCCTTTATAATTGATTTAATTCATAAATTTACATTATATAAAAGAAGCTCTCTAATATACAGTTGTAACCAAATGTAAAATCGCAAACCTATGTTAACACAGGATTAATTGTTGGTTAAATCACTATGAACGCATGGAAAATTAATTATTACATAAAAAACGAGTAATAGAGTCAATGGATTAACTACAGATTAAATCCCTACAAAGCGAGGATTAGCGCGCGATAAATAAGGGATTTATTACTGATTAAATCGATTCAAAGCGAGGATTAGCGCGTTATTATAAGCGTACCTGCCGCCATCATGGAAGTCATGGTCGACGTCATCGGCGTCTGCGTCTCTGTTGAACGTGAAGTCATGTTCAGTGTGTCATGTTCAGTGTGTCATGTTCAGTGTGTCATGTTCAGTGTGTCATGTTCAGTGTGTCATGTTCAGTGTGTCATGTTCAGTGTGTCATGTTCAGTGTGTCATGTTCAGTGTGTCATGTTCAGTGTGTCATATTCAGAGTGTCAGGTTCATTGTGTCATGTTCAGTGTGTACCGAGATTTATATATTAGCTTGGTGTGGACATGTAAAGGATTAAAATATTTATAATAATATCGGGAATTTATATATCAGTTTGGTGTGGGCATGTGAAGGATCAACATAGGGAACATGTGAAGGATTAACATAGGGAATATGTGAAGGATCAACATAGGGAACATGTGAAGGATTAACATAGGGAACATGTGAAGGATTAACATAGGGAATATGTGAAGGATCAACATAGGGACAACAGGAGAGGCAGGGAAGCCTGTATCACAGATACGCTCACCACACACACTCAGGTGTGCAGGTAATGGCAGAGTAATTAATACTATTATATATTTCCCGAAAAATTATATCATTTACGCCTCTTTCAACTGAAGGAGACAGCTTCAGCTGTCATTTCTAACTCCGGAAATAATTAGAATAGAATATGAGAAATTATCTCACAGCTACAAATTCTTAGATTAGATTTTATAATAGTTTAAGCCTCCCTAACCGCTACAAAAAAAAAAGAGCGTATAAAAGAGAGGAAGGCCCCATTTGTATGGAGATTAGGGAATGCGGAATCTATGCAGAAGGGCCATAGAAACAGTAAGTTGAGAAAGAAGTTCATAAAACAAAAAAAAGTTGAGGAAGGAAGTAGTAGGAGCTGAAAAACAGGACAGCAGTGAACCGAGAAAAGGTGGTTCTTAACATAACAAAAACATTTTATTTCAACAAAAAGAAGGCCTACCTAACTCTCAGCTCGGGCCCACACACATTTTACCCCTGGGAGCGCTGATTCTTATAGATACACTAGTTGCACCCCCCTGAGCTACAAATGAACATCCTGCTTTCTTCACTTACTTGTCGAGGAAGAAAAAGTCGTCCGGACTTTTGGTACTGGAGGAGCAGCTCCTGTGGGTAAATATTTCCATAAATAGCTAACCTAATATTACCCTTGGTGCGTTTATTTATTTATCATATTTGTTTGGTGTCCGCTTGGTCCGTGTGTCTGTGACGCTCATAAGGATGCTCAATGACCGGATCCGTGATACGAGTTTCACCAGTGCACAAGTACAAGAATATGTTAATGGCGGGTACTATAAGGATGGATATATTTGTTTGTCATCCACATCTGGAGCATTTATTGAAGCATAATATCGAATCTCGTCATTTTTGACGGGTCTTGTACATTAATATTCTATGTTTTCTCGCTGTCTAAAATGACAACGTCAATTCGAAATTAGAGTTGGAATTCAGTCGTGAAATTTTTTCTTAAAATTAACTTTTTAAATGCGTGTCCTTTGTTCTTTGGATTACTGCATTTTTGTGTTAGGATAACATCGGAATGAATTGCAATGAATGTGAAAAATTACAAGTGCATAACGCACTAACCAACTACAATTGTAGTCCTTTTTCGTACTCAACCCTGAAAATAACCAACATTTATCTGATATTTTTCAGTATTTATTAAAAAATAACTTTGTTGCCAGCCGCATTACTGAAATCCTTTCAGTGACCACCGGTGTGTCCCAAAGCTGTCTACGTGTTACACACATGAATAAAGCAATAGGCTCATTTAATCCTTTTGTCCCAGCATATTGGTTGCCATACTACCGCCATCATAACCACCGTCATTACAACCACCACCATTTCAACCACCACCCAAACAACCGCCGTCATTATAACCACCGACAGTACAACCACGACCATTTCAACCACCACGCTAACAACCACCACCATCACAACCACCGTCATTAGACTGGCACTGGCATCAGGTTATCACCGACGTCACAATGAGGAAGGAACTGCCACTCGCCAGTGAACTTCAGCGAAGATGTTAAGGAAGAAATTTAACCCGAAATACAATATATTGAAGCTATTTTCGATAATAATATCTGTGGGTCGTTGAATTATGGTTATCAAAACATGGGTTAAATCACAGCAATCATGTTGATTGCTGGGATAAATACCTTTTTTGTTAGAAACCAGCGATGACGCCCGTCTCAAATCTTGAGAAGACGTATCGTCAGTGGAACCCTTGTGTTTGTCCAAATCTTGGTCGTGTCTTCCGCGGCCAGAACTGCCCAAATCTTGGTCGTGTCTTCCGTGGCCTGTGCTGCCATTGTGTTTGTCAGAATCTTGGTCGTGTCTTCCGTGATCTGAAATTCTCTGGAAGATTTTATTGTTCACTGCAGACATCGGAGGAGGCGGAGGAGGTTTCCGTTTCATAGGAGACGGGTTTCGACGTCGATAGTCTACCTGGGTAGACGATGAACGACCGCCATCTACCTCTGACATATGGTGGGCAGGAGTAGATTCATTGAGTCTATCTTCATATTCACGGACCATTGGAGACAACCCAGAAGAATATAACCCATCCACGGCGATAGAATTTCTGTTCTGCTTTTTCACCGCAGCAGCGGACGGAGAATGATAGTGTTCACTTGACTGGCGCGTAACTGGTTTGTTCATTATATTGGAGTTTTCTAGGGCATCTTTTGTCTTGCGGAGATCATATATCTTCTCGGCCGGCTGGCTCTCTGTTCTTTTTCGATACGGCCCTTTTTTTGTCAACTTCTCAATGGAGTCATGACGTACGAGAGAGTCTGTGTCACCTTGGTAGAGTCCATTGTTTGGCCCGTCGATATGCGTAACCTTGGAACCATCATTTGAACTCTTCGAGTAAGTAGACACTTCTGACATCTCAGGTTGGGGATCAGATTGGGACAAAGAAGTACGAGATCCTCCAAGTTCCTTCGGCTTTCTCGAAGGGGAGCGAGATGGGGATCTCGATTTTTTGCTCTTGAGTGATGGTAGGCGAGAACTGTGAAGCCAACTCGAATTTCTGGGTGAGCCTTGAGATCGAGATCCTCGGTTTGAGAGAGATGAGTCCCTAGGAGGTGGAGGTGGAGGTGAAACTTGAGTGGATGAAAAGGGTTTCTTGGGTCCAGTTTTTCTGGATTTTCTGCTTCCCGGAGACGAAGAACGTCTCATTTCAACGTCGTTGCCGTTGGAACTTTGTATTTTATTGGAATTTGAAGCAGACTTGTTAGGTTTACTTTGAGACGAATTCACCTTGCCTTTTTTTCCAAAATTATTCGACTTGGAAATGGCGTCGCTATTTTTTCGGGACGAGTCTCGACTCGGAGACATCGACCTTTCCACATCAGGGCTCCAAGATCGCCTCCAGTTCTTTGAGTTGCCTAGTGACTGATCGTCTAAACTCTCAGGGTCTTCAGATATGGACCTCCTGCCGTTTTCAAAGTGAAGGAAAGGCGGCGGAGGAACGAAATCTGGAGGTTCTGCGTCCAGGCCATCGATGAGGCCTTCCCTTAACATATTCTTTATGGTGTCAAACTTAGCACTGTCACTCGAAACAGACGAACTACTCCCGTGGACGTTCGAATTACTCCCGTGTACGTTCGAACTACTCCCGTGTACGTTCGAACTACTCCCGTGTGCGTTCGAACTACTCCCGTGTAAGTTTGAATTGCTGTTCCTGTGGAGGTTAGAGACATGAATGTCATTTGAGGCATCTTTTCCATTAACGTCCAGTTTTGGCGAGCCAGACAAATTTATCTGCGATGCACTGGATTTTTTCGCCAAAGGATCTGTTTTTTGTGGAGGCTTCGTTGACTTTGAAGCCACAGCTTCGTTCTGCGACTGACTTCTGGGTAACTTCTTGTTCAGCTTCTTTTCTGGCTGTCGTTCGTACTCTCCTCGGACGTAGTCGAACGACGTCGAAGAGTCGTTCGCATTGCAGCTCCCTACTGAACCTTCCCAAAAGTTCTTGGGGTCGATAGTTGAAGGACGCGAAGTGAAAGTCGTCGACGTCTCGTCTTCCGCCACGGAATCCTCGAGAGAGTCGTCCGAGAAATGGGCATCGTCAAGAGCGCTTAGAGGTGGCAAACTCTCGTGGAACTTGGTGATCATTTTCTCCAAAGGGCTCCCTGCTTTCGCGACATTTGCGTTCTGAAGCGACCGAGAAGAATCACGAAGACCTGGCACCTTTTTATCCCCTTTTGCTGTCTTGTCGTCTTCCCGTTTCTTATTGACTTCTCCGATGTGGTTCGCAGTTTCATTTCCAGGACCACGTGTTTCCTGAGTATTCTTCGATGTTCCTGCGGGCTTCGAACCATCTCCAGGTTTAGGTTTTGGATTCGCAGGAGCTTCGCTTTTTTTGGGCACCCTAGCATCGTCAGTCAACGTCCCTCCGTCCACGACGTAAAATTGAGATCCCTTTAAGATGTCGGACTCCCCACCATCGGAGGTTCCTCCCCCACCTTCATCGTCATAGTCGGGGACGGGACTTGGGGGTGCCGGGATGTACATGTTCGACATGGGGTTCAGAACCCCAGACACAACCATGCTGCCTTTGGTCTTCCCCACGGTCCGCCCACCTTGGACACCCCCGTCTGGGTGTGTGATGGGGTTTGAGGTGGAAATTTGGGGGGTAGCTACGGTCCCTTCTTCCGTAGGGACGATCTCATCGAACCCGCTGTCTTTGGCTGCAATGAAATTGGTTGCGGTGTTATGAACTGAACGCTTTGGGATGTATAAAAAATGTTAACATAATTGAAAGATGATGGAGCATTTAAAAGATGTTGGAACATTTAAAAGATGTTGTAACAAATCAGAGATGTTGTAACAAATCAGAGATGTTAGAACAAATCAAAGATGTTGGAACATTTCTCAGATGTTGGAACATTTCTAAGATGTTGGAACATTTCAAAAATGTCAGAACATTTCAAAGATGTTAGCGTTTTCTAAAGATGTTGAGATGTTAAAGAAGTGTTATGGTATTTCATAAACGCATTAATTTATCAAAGATATTGAGATATTTCAAGGATGTTAGTATATTTTATAGATGGTAGAATCTTTTCGTAATGTTTGGGTATTTCAAAGATGGATGAATTTATCAAAGGAATGGGGTATTTCAAAGATTCTAAAAATGTTGGGAAATAAAATATTTAACATTCGTGAAATATCATGTGAAAACCATTAGGCTGGGGCTGGTAGTACACAAATATTTATTGATTGTTATTCAAATGTTTGTTCCTAACTTCTCAACATAGCAACGAGTATACCTGCCTGTCTATTGGCACATATTTAGAATATTTACACATTTAATAGATCTATAAAACTATTACACGTGTTTGCTGCATAATATTAGCAATATTGAGCACTATTCATCTTCAATATTACTACCATCACTCACTGTTTGGGGAGAAGTGAGGTAGAGACGTGGACGGGGTTTTGGTCAGCCCCAGCTTGGAGGGTTGCCCCACTCGCACCACCTCCCCGACCCGGAATCCCCCCCGGGGTTCATCGTAGGTTGAGGACACGTCTGGGGTGTCGGGGTTGCGCAGATAGTGGGGGAGGTTGCGGGTGCTGCGCCTCAGCTCCTGGGGAGGTTGGGGATTTTTAGGGTTTTATGGGGGAATTTAGGGTAGGAATGAGGGAAATTGGGGGTAAGTTTTAAAGTTTTTAAAGAAATTTTGGGTTAGTTTTAGAGTTTTTAGGGAAATTGGGGGTAAGCTTTAGAGTTTTTAAGGAAATTGGGGGTAAGTTTTGGAGTTTTTAGGGAAATTCCGGGCTCTAAGATATTCAGGATTTAAAACAGTTAAAGATTTGAGAATATTAAGGGTTAAGGAAATTTAGGATTTTAAAAATTTAGAATTGAGAAAAATTTGGAATATAAAGAAATGAGGATATAAAGAAATTAAAAATTTGAGGAAATTGAGCGTTTAAGTAATATAAGGTTTTACGGACATGTAGGATAATAGGAAATGTAGAATTTAGGGTGGCCTTAATTTGGTTTAATCGAAATTTATGGGATTTGAATGAGATTTAGGGAAATTTTGAGATCAATTCAGGCGAGTTCACGAAAACATAAATAAATTTAGGGAGCTCCAGAGAAAATTTGAAGTTAATCGGAAAGTATTCTAAGGGTTTTAAAAAGTATGTGCGGATTTGAAGAAATTTAAGGGACTACGGGCAATTTCGGGAAATTTCCCCATGAATTTAGGGTGATTTACTGACGGCTGTGGAAAAATTTCCCTAGAATTAATGAGTAATTTATTGTAAATTTTAGGGAAATTTTAAAATTGAGCTGAAAATATCTGGTAAAACAAGACAATATTTAAATAGTGTGAAAAATTTTTAGGCGAAATTACGACATTTTATGGGAAATTCGAGAAAATTATGAAAATAGATATAAAGAACCTCTTTTCGATCGTTATTTCTCAAAATAACATAAATTCGCATTTACATATGTACAACCCCTCAGGGGGATACAACTATTGTATCTATGGGAATTAGCGCTCTCAGGGAGACAATGTGAGGGCCCGAGCTGAGAGTTAGATAAGCCTTCTTTTTGTTGAAATAAAATGTTTTTATTATGTTAAGGACCACCTTTTTTCGGTTGACTGCTGTCCTCTTTTTTAGCACCTACTACTTTCTTCTTCGACTATGGTCTTGTTTCATAATCTATTCACAACTTACTGTTTCTATGCCCTTTCTGCGTAGATTCCGCGTTTCCTTTACTCCATACTAAATGGTGCCTTCCTCCTTCCTCTCTTTGGATCGCATTTGTTGCTGCGGGTAGGGAGGCTAAAACTAACGACCAATCTAATCTACATTTGTACAATTATTTACGAAGCGTAAACAGGATTGTTTGATTATAAATTAGTTTTAACCTCCCCTGCCACTACAAACATGTTCACAGAGAGGAAGGATGTAGCCATCATTTAGTGAGGAGTTGAGGGACAGCGGCATCTATGCACAAGGGGAGTTCTCATAGAGGATCCAGTGTACATAGAAACAGTAAGTCGAGAAGGATGTTCATGAAACAAGATAAAAGTTGAAGAAGAAAGTAATAGTTGCTGAAAAACAAGACAACCGTCAACCGAAAAAAAGATGGTCCTTAACAAAACAAAAAATGTTCTATTTCAACAAGAAGCTCTATCTAACTTTAAGCTCGAAACCTCACATATTTCCCCTTCGAGCGCTAAACTGGAAGAGGGCGTGAAATACAACCGTGACTCCCTTGCGCGCCTTCCTTCTACATCATCAGAGGAGCTGCTCGCCACAAAAAATGTACCGTGCATGCGCGGGACTTGAACCCAAGACCTTCACACTCAAAGTGCGACTTTCGGCTTTCAAAGAACCACAAAGAATACAACCGCAGCCTTGAAAAAAACTTGCTGATGTTGATTTCAAAATTGAAATTTTCTATATTTTCAAATTCAACCGAAAATATGCCTACAATAAGGACATCATAATGACAGAACAAGTTTATAATTCTTTTGAAAATTATGAAACTATAACCGGGTGGCTTCTAAATGGCAACCAGAGAACTAGAAAGGAACTAGTCATCGAAATATGGCAACTCGAGTGAACACCTGTCAAAAATTAACACCTGGAATACCTGTCAACACTTTTCATCCCCTATCAACTCTTATCAATCCGTGTCAACACCCGCCAACTTTTGCCAACATCCGTCAAACTCTTTCAACTTATGTCAACACCCGTCAACCCCTGTCAACACCCGTCAACCTCTTCCAACCCATGTCAACATCTGTTAGCCTGTTTCAACTCCTGTCAACATCTGTTAGCCTGTTTCAACTCCTGTCAACACCTATCAACCCCCGTCAACCTCTTCTAACCCATGTCAACATCCGTCAACCAGTTTCAACTCCTGTCAACACCCATCAACCTCTTCCAACCCATGTCAACATCCGTAAACCTGTTTCAACTCCTGTCAACATCCGTCAACCCCTATTACCTGTCAATCCCCCGTCAACCCCTATTACCTGTCAATCTCCCGTCAACCCCTATTACCTGTCAATCCCCCGTCAACCCCTATTACCTGTCAATCCCCCGTCAACCCCTATTACCTGTCAATCCCCCGTCAACCCCTATCACCTGCCAATCACCCGTCAACCCCTATCACCTCCTGTCAACCCCTATCACCTCCTGTCAACTCCTGTCAACCCCACCTTGACCAGCTGAGCAGGCGTGGGGCCGTCTGAGGGGCGGAGCTCGGCGAGGCTGTGGCAGCTGCCCCTGTAATATTTACACAATATTACTAATATTACTGATGTTCCGTAGTGATGTTACAAGGCGATATTGTATCTTACTAATATTCAGTAGTGATAATATTGCTAATATTACTAATTTTGCCAATATTCTGTGATTACAATATTGTAAATGTTACTAATATTCAGTAGTGGTATTCTGGCTAATATTACTGATATTCTGTGGCGATGAAATTGCTAATATTACTGATATTCAATAGTAATAATATTGCTTATATTCCAAATATTCAGTAGTGATAATATTGCTAATATTCCAAATATTCAGTAGTGATAATATTGCTAATATTCCAAATATTCAGTAGTGTAAATGTTACTGGGCAATATTGAGCCTTACTAATATTCAGTAGTGATTATGCTGCTAATATTAATGCTCAGTATCAGCGGTACTGAACATTCCTGACATTTAATATTGCTTAAATGTATCGTTAATAAGGTTGAATATCATATACGACTGATTGAATTAGTCGAATGTCACATCATTAAATAAGACAAACTCATGTATAATATCCGTAGTATTTAATTTTACTATCCCGTCATTCTGTAATATTATCAAGGAAAACAATACAAAATAAGGTGTTTGTGTGTACTCTGTGCACCATACGAACACAACACACGGAAAATACAAAGATAAAGCTAAAAAAAAACACTAGAAAATAACTAAAGAGAAACAAGTGTGCCATAAATAAATTGACACAAAGTGAATTTTTCATCGCAATTCCAAGGGAGGAAATTCCGAGCGCGTCTATTTACTTCTGGCACGCGCAAAAAGTACGACAGCGGAGACGTGAAGGTCGTCGGCAGCGCGTGTACGCATCGTACGTCACGTACACAACACGTACACGATGTGTACGTTGCACGTGCCAGCCTTGACTCGTACATCTTGAACCTTACATGGCGGTATATGTGCGTTACAGATATAGATTGAAGACACGCACATGGAAAAACTGTTCCTGAAAAAACACACGGAATAAACGCACACAAAATGAACGTTTATAAATAAACGTCCATGATATAAGCGGACATAAAATACTCGTACATAAAAAACGAACACTGAATATACGTACACGAAATAAACGCACACTGGAAAACTTAACACGAACCAAACGTACACTAAACAAACGTTCGCTAAATCAACGTACACTAATATACGCACACAATAAACACACGTATTAAACGCACATACATTCAAACACACGCGTACACAAATTAAATACGCACACAATAAAACAAAAAACAAAAACTGCTCACGTGACCCGAGGCAAGCACACACACTGTGTAGACTATATGTACATGTACACACTATACACACACACACAGTACTGTGTGTGTGTGTGTGTGTGTGTGACTCAGAGTAATCGTGGAAATTTTTCCCAAAAGAATTAACCTTGACCTTCAATTAGCCCTTAGCTCCATTAGCCCTTAGCTCCATTAGCCTTTAGCTCCATTAGCCTTTAGCTCCATTAGCCTTTAGCTCCATTAGCCTTTAGCTCCACTAGCCCTTAGCTCCATTAGCCTTTAGCTCCATTAGCCCTTAGCTCCATTAGCCTTTAGCTCCAATAGCCCTTAGCTCCACTAGCCCTTAGCTCCACTAGCCCTTAGCTCCACTAGCCCTTAGCTCCACTAGCCCTTAGCTCCATTAGCCTTTAGCTCCATTAGCCCTTAGCTCCATTAGCCTTTGGCTCCATTAGCCTTTAGCTCCACTAGCCCTTAGCTCCATTAGCCTTTAGCTCCATTAGCCTTTAGCTCCATTAGCCTTTAGCTCCACTAGCCCTTAGCTCCATTAGCCCTTAGCTCCATTAGCCTTTAGCTCCATTAGTCTTTAGCTCCACTAGCCCTTAGCTCCACTAGCCCTTAGCTCCACTAGCCCTTAGCTCCACTAGCCCTTAGCTCCACTAGCCCTTAGCTCCAATAGCCCTTAGCTCCAATAGCCCTTAGCTCCAATAGCCCTTAGCTCCACTAGCCCTTAGCTCCATTAGCCCTTAGCTCCAATAGCCCTTAGCTCCATTATCAAAACAAAAGCAACTCTTCCTTTCCATGTCTCCCGCCCACACAGCGACAACCGGATACACATGTTTGGTTGTGTGGCTATACAGGCTGTGTGCGTCTGTGTGCAGGCTGTGTGCGTCTGTGTGCAGGCTGTGTACAGGCTGTGTGCGTCTGTGTGCAGGCTGTGTGCGTCTGTGTGCAGGCTGTGTGCGTCTGTGTGCATGCTGTGTGCGTCTGTGTGCAGGCTGTGTACAGGCTGTGTGCGTCTTTGTACAGGCTGTATGCGTCTGTGTATTTATACAAACACCACTTAGTATAGGCCTACACTACAGTATAACGGTTCGCTCTCCCGTTACACAAGGGCCACACTGCAGTCACTGTAGCCAGTAGAGCGGTGGAGTTACTGGTGCCTGAACCTGGTCAACAGTATACTGGTATACTGGTCAGTGTACTGTCCAGTATGCTGGTCAGTTTACTGTCCAGTATGCTGGTCAGTGTACTGTCCAGTATACTGCTATTCTTACACTGGCTGTTATAGTATTGCAATGCGAAAAATGTATCATGTAAAACAGCTTAATCTTATGTGAAATAGCTTCATCGTTCATACAAAAGCTTTATTGCGCGTAAAATAGCTATGTCGGACGTAAAGGAGCTATATCGTACGTAAAATAGCTTTATCGTACGTAAAACAGCTTTATCGTACGTAAAATCGCATTATCGTACATAAAATAGCTTTATCGCACGTAAAATAACTATCATGCGTACAAAAGCTTTATCGCACGTAAAAAGCTTTATTGTAAGTAAAATAGCTTTTTCGTACGTAAAATAGCTTTATCGTACGTGGAAAATATTGTTACCTGTGCGTGACTGTGGTGTGAGATATTCTTTTCTGAAGCTATCACATCTTCTCTACGGTAGATCCTAACTTGCAAGATGGCTCCGCAATCGTTCGGACGATTGAATGAGTGTCGCAAAATTAAGGTCCAGAATAATCTAAGATTAGAAGTACTCTAGAAATCGAGGACTAGAAGTTGTCTTGAAATCAAGGGCTAGAAGTAATCTATAAATCAAGGATTAGTAGTCATCTAGAAATCCAGGACCAGAAATCAAGGACTGGAAGCAATCTACAAGTCTAGGACTAGAAGTAATCTAGAACCATGGTCTAGAAATAATCTAGAAATCAAGGACTAAACAACAATTATTTACTCACTTGACTAGCCGATCGATGTTCATCTTGCTTTCATCCACAAGTCTAGGATCCACGAAAGCATTCAAAGGTGGAGGATAGAAATCAGGAGGATAGCCGAACTCTTGATCCACTGGGAAGGGTGGATAAGGAAGGGCATAATCCATGGGGTACGGTGGATAGTAAGGATGGGGTAGGATTAGATTAGGATCGCCCCCTCTCTGTAGATGAAGGATTTCTTCGGGAGTCAGCAAGGCCGGGTCTGGGAAATACGGAGCTTCGAAAGGATATACAGGATGAGGACCAAACTCTCTGGGGGGTAAAATAGGTCCTACGGGTCCCATTGAGTCAGTTAAAATAGGTCCGACTTGTCCCATGGAGTCGGGTAAAATAGGTCCCACTGGTCCCATGGAATCCGGTAAAATAGGTCCTACTGGCCCCATGGAGTCGGCTAAAATAGGTCCCACTGGTCCCATGGAGTCGTAGTATCCCACTAAAGGAGGTGGGAACGAACCGTCTTGGATGGGATACATCATGGAGTCGTAAATTCTGGGGTCCATGACTTGGGATTCGATGAGACGGGGGTCGCGATCCAATCGGGGGTCCATCAAACGAGGGTCAAAGGTTCCTTCCATGAATAGCCGTGGGTCGTGGAAAGGTCCTTCAAAGAACCTCGGGTCATTCGAGAGTGGGCCTACACGATGCAATTCATCCCTCAAATACTCCTGAGCTATTTCGTCCACCAAACGGTCGCTTGACATGGACCTTCTGATTAGGAAAGGTGGTGTGTGACCATTGCTGGACTTTTCCCCACCTCTGGAAAGATCTCTTCCTTTGGAAGGATCCCTACCTTTGGAAGGGTACCCACCTCTGGGAAGATCCCTGCCTTTGGAAGGATCTCTTCCTTTCGAAGGATCCCTACCTCTAGAAGGATCCCTACCTCTAGTAGGATCCCTACCTCTAGATGGATCTCTACCTCTGGAAGAATCTCTACCGCGTGGTCGATCGTCAACAAGACCCGATTTTTCTCTGCCGATCGACCTGTCACGATCACGGATGGCTCCAGAACGGCCTCGGTCCTGTGGTTTCATTTCCAGCCCGTTGGAAAAACGCCGTTTTGGCTCGACGGATCTGCCTCGACTCCTCATGGCGTTGTTGTAGTTCTCCTGCATGAGCGTTTGCTGCTGGCGTTGTCTTATTAGAGCATCCCGGTGATGTTGCTGCTGTTCGTATATACGGGACGCTTCCAAACTTCTGCTTGGGATGTGGTAGTTCGGATAACCACGATGAATGACTTGGTTCTGGTGAACTTCGAGTGCTTGCTGTCTGCTTTGGTAAAGTTCAAGTGCATGCTGTCTGCTTTGGTGAACTTCAAGTGCTTGTTTTTGTTGAACTTCGAGTGCTTGTTGTCTGCTTTGGTGCTCCCGTTGCAAGGCAGCGCAAATGTCGCTGTTGATCTCCTGGTAGTCATGTGTGCCGCTGCTTCCACTTCCACAAGATGATCGACTCTTCAGAGTCCCTGACAAATTTCTTTCACGTTCCGCTTCGGACTCCAAGGAGATTTTGTTGCTCTTGCATGTTTCTTCTCGGGGATTTCTCGACTTTTCGGGTTTTTTCTCCTGATTTTTCGGGTTCTCCACAATCCATTTGGGGTCATTACCCAAAGTTTCTTTACGGTTCGTAGGAGACCCGTTGTTGGCCGAATTCAAATTCTCTTCGTGAGAAATCCGTTTGCTGGAACCGGCAGGGTCAGACACCTTACGATTCAACATAGAAGACCCAGTTTTCTTGGGCAGAACAGGAGGTGCAGATTTTGGCTTCTTCGACCTATCGATAGACGGGGGAGCTTCCAAATCCGTTTCTTCTCTATGGACATCCGCTTTGGTTTGGAAACTTCGGCTCCCATTTCCGGGTTTTCGGTTGATGGGTTCCGGTTGGGCTGTGAAACTTCGGCTCCCATTTACGGGTTTTCCATTTTTGGGTTCCGGTTGGGTTTGTGCGGTGCCAGGACTGTTTCTGGAATCCTTAGGTTTGGGGTTCGCCTCTAAGGATGCATCGTAGGATGATGTGTCGAACTTGTCTTCTAGGAAATCATCATCCAAGTCGTCGAATTCTGACAGGACTTGGTCCAACACGTTCAGGCTGCTCCGCACGTCCTCACTGCAACGAATAAAAATTGAGTTATCAGTTTATTTTGATTTGTTTATTAACAAAGGACCTTATTACTTAGAAATCACTTGGCACATCTTCACTGCAACAAACAGAATTTGAATTATCCACTGATTTTGATTTGTTTATCAATTAAGGACTTTTAAATCATCACGTTGCTTGCGATACGACCCATCGAAAGGTCGTTTGAAAAATGTTTAACATGTTTTGAAAATAAATGGTGTTTGTTTGGTATTTATCATTTTATCCTAGTTGATGTTTGGTATTTATCATTTTATCCCAGTTGATGTTTGGTATTTATCATTTTATCCCAGTTGATGTTTGGTATTTATCATTTTATCCCAGTTGATGTTTGATATTTATCATTTTATCCCAGTTGATGTTTGGTATTTATCAAGTTGCTGACAACTTTTGAACTAAAATTTGAGTTAAATGTTGAACTTCCGTTTAACCCATCGCAGTCAACGTATTAACTACTCCGCATTTCTTCACTGCAATGAATTTAAATTGAATTATCAATTTATGTTGATTTGTTTATTAATAATGGACCTTTTTACTTAGAAATCATCAAAACCTTATCTCTTATCATACATTTCATGTTTGTATCAACTTAGTTTTTAGAAACGACGGTTTTGTCTTCATTGGATGGACATAATCGAAAATTGAAAAGATGAGGTCAATGGATGGATATTATGATAGTTAAAATTAAATTGGTAGACTAGATGAACATAATGATAAAATTTAAGCCAAATGATTAGATGAACATTACTATAAAAATGAGGTTGGTTAATAAGATGAACATTACAACTGAAATTTAAGTTAGTTAATTAAATGAATATTAGGATATCAGTTTGAGGTAGGTGATTAGATGAGCGTTAGAATAAGTTGAAGTTAAGGTTAGTTCATTAAATAGACGTTATAAAAATAAAATTAACGTTAGTTCAGTAAATGAACGTTATAAAAATAAAATTAACGTTAATTCAGTAAATGAACGTTATAAAAAATTAAATTGAAGGTAATTTATCATCCCCACCATTCTCCACAGTAACATGTGAAAAATATTTTTTGCACTGCAAATCACATAGAAACCAACGAAAATTTATTAAATATATTCATGTCAAAAACTAACACCATTATATGACAAAAAATAAGAATGGTGAAGTTATTCCGATGAAATATTTATTTCTAAAAAAATTTGAATTGAAAAATTCCTCTACCGTAAAAACTCTATAAGGGCCGATGGTGATATGTGAAGATATGAAACGATGTAGAGGCTTATAAAGAAAAGTGATTTCTGTAACGGGCTCATTTTCAATATTTAGTACTATAACGGGGGCTCATTTTCAATATTTAGTACTATAACGGGGACTCATTTTCAATATTTAGTACTATAACGGGGGCTCATTTTCAATATTTAGTACTATAACGGGGGCTCATTTTAAATATTTAGTACTATAACGGGGGCTCATTTTCAATATTTAGTACTATAACGGGGCTCAGAAAGAACAAATCATCGCTACAACAAAGCTACTGACGACAATGAACGCTATAACGGGGTTCAGCGATGACAATTAACGCTATATCGGGGTTTAATGATGATGATGACAATTAACGCAAAACGGGGTTTAGGGATAATAATTAACTATATATTACGTAGTTCAGGGATGATAATTATCACTATAACGCGTATCAGTAATAAAAACCGCTCTAACGGGGTTCAGCAAAGACAAAAATAACAGGCAATAACGGGGTTCAACGCTGACAATAAACGCCGTAACGGGGCTCAGCTGGAACAATGAACGCTATAACGGGGCCCAGTGACGATAACCACAAAGCGTGTGACTTTCTAAGTGTTTGTCCAACTCGGACATTATGCCTCGTCACGCGACCAGCACTTCCATCGCCTCAAATAAAGTTAATCGGTGCACCCGCTCTCGTTACGCCACGTCTGTGATGTTCTGTTCTTACACTTGGAGAGAACTATAGATATAATACAAAAAATTGGTATTTTAGTTGGGTGTGGTGATGTGAAGGATTAGTATAACTCACCTAATAATGCCCTGGGTATATTTGTTTTTATATATATTTACTGTCATCCCAATCTAGAATTCATGGAAAATTTTTAATGCCGTCATTTTTGACGGGCCATGTACACTAGTTTATAATAATACAATAAATTAATATATTAGCTTGGTGTTGGCAGGTGAAGGATTAATAGATTTATAAAAATACCGGGGATTTATATATCAGTTTGGTATGGGCATGTGAAGGATTAACATAGGGAATATGTGAAGGATTAACATAGGGAGCATGTGAAGGATTAACATAGGGAATATGTGAAGGATTAACATAGGGAATATGTGAAGGATTAACATAGGGAATATGTGAAGGATCAACATAGGGACAACAGGAGAGGCAGGGAAGCCTGTACCACAGATACGCTCACCACACACTCTCAGGTGTGCAGGTAATGGCAGGGTAATTAATGCTATTGTGTATTGACCGACTTGATTGTATCAAATAACGCCTCTTTTATCTTGATGAGACAGAGATTCAGCTGTCATTTTTGGCGGTACGAAAACAGGAGAAAAGTTATTTCGTAAAAATTACCGCTTATTAGTTTCTAAATGAATGAATTTATTGTTCCTTTTATTGCAATAAAGGAAAGTTTTTTATTTTATTTTCACGTTTTTCGTTGAATTCCATGACTTAATTACTTTAAAATTTCTATTGAGTTTTATGAAAAGGTAAATATACGTATTTTTTGCAAAAAATTGTGCTTATGATTGTAATATTAAGTTTAATGATAGAATGAATATACGGAATAATTTTGGTGATGGCTTGAGGTTAAATTTTAAGATTCTTTTAAATTTTAGCATGGAAAATAGAAGGAAACAGACAATGTGCGTAAAATAATACAAATAAAGAATGTTGCAATGGAGTTGAGGAATGTTACGTCATTCGCTCGAGATAATAAAACGCGATACGCCACGTAACACAGCAATGTTGCGGCGTGACTCAGCAGAAAATTCTGAGCATAAAAGTGTGAGTCGACGTGGACCTTTGTTAACGCATCTAATTCTGTTGTGTTATTTTGGTGTTTTCTTGTTATTGTGGTGATATTTTGAAGGTGTTTTGTGTTATTGTGGTGATATTTTGAAGGTTTTTTGTGTTATTGTGGTGATATTTTGAAGTCTTTTTGTGTTATTGTGGTGATATTTTGGAGTTTTTGTGTGATTGTGGTGATATTTGAGTTATTTTAGTGGTATTGTGGTGTTATTTGAGTTATTTTAGTGGTATTGTGGTGATATTTGAGTTATTTTAGTGGTATTGTGGTGTTATTTGAGTTATTTTAGTGGTATTGTGGTGTTATTTGAGTTATTTTAGTGGTATTGTGGTGTTATTTGAGTTATTTTAGTGGTATTGTGGTGTTATTTTGGAGTTATTATGTTATGGAAGAGGTGTTGTAAAGTCATTCCAGAGTTATTGTTATGTTATTGGTACTGTGGTGCTTTTGTTATGTTATTGAAGAGGTGTTGTGATGTCATGGTGGTGTCATTGTGAGATTGTGATTTTATCGTGAAATTGTGCTGTTATTGTGATATTATTCAAGTGTTATGAGTTATTGTGATGTTATTGTTTAATTAACGTTATCGTTCGCTTACAATAGAACAATAGATTGCAGATTGTCGAAGCGACCAAATATTGTGGCAGAGAAGAACAGCAATCCGCACTCTCGCGATTGTTTACTTTCATTGGATTGTTTGGCGATTGTCGGACCGTGGCGATCTTGTTGCCCCAATAAATACATAAAAACGTACACACATAAAAACGTACACACAGAAAAACGTACACACACAAAAACGTACACACAGAAAAACGTACACACATAAAACGTACACATAAAAACGTACACACGTGAAAACGTTCACACACAAAACGTACACACACAAACGAGTACATACACGTATACACGCAAACACGTGCATACACGTATACACCCAAACACGTGCACTCGCAAACACGTATACACAAACACGTACACACACATTTACACATGCTCGCGCACACGCACATAGATATAATTTACGCACACAGACACGCATGAGCTTTCATACACCAGATGCTCCCCTAGCGAAGGAATGTTGCGCCCACACACACACGTGCACACGCACGAACACACACACACACACACGTACACACGCACGCACATACACGTTTACACGCTCTCTCTTACCTCCGCTCTTTGCTCATCTAAATTAAAATTCTTTTATACGTACAGTCGTGGACGTACAGTCATGGACGTCTATAAAATTCGTTAAATTGAAGGTAAAACCTTGTACGTTTTGCAAAATTTTGCTTAATTCCAGAGGTAAAAACATAAATGGAAAAGTTAATCGATACATTTTGAAAAAATCCTAAATTTAGAAGGCAAATGCTTATTTAAATGTTTCAAGTAATTTTTTTAACGTTTCCGGCTGATTTTTTTAGCATGTTTTGGGTTGTGTTTATCCAAACATAATTTTTTAAATTCAATGCTGAGAATATGCGCAAAACACGCATAACAATGTTCAGGTAAAATTTACAATGAAAATGAAAACATCAATCGCAACGAATAAAAAAATTACTAATAAACTAATTACATTGTATTAAATGTTAGTTTAAGCCTCCCTAGCTGCAACAAAAAAGTTCCAAACAGACTAAGGATGAAGGCACCATTTAGTACGGAGTTAAGGGAACGCGGAATCTATGCACAAGGCGCACACAAACAGTGAGTTGAGAAAGAAGTTCACAAAACAAGACAAAAGTTGAAGAAGAAAGTAGTAGGAGCTGAAAAATAGGACAGCAGTCAACCGGAAAAAGATGGCCCGTAACAAAACAAAAAACCTATTCTATTTCAACAAAAGGAAGGTCTACCTAACCTTTAGCTCGGGACCTCACGTGGTCCCCCTGGGAATGGCACAATAGTTGTATCCCCCTGAGGCGACAACATAAGCAATGAGCCAATAAACGAATAAAGGAATTACAACGCTAATTAATCATTGAAAAAAAAATAGAACACCATTCATAACAAACAACACATACAGGGTGTCTACAAAATATGTATCCACAGACCGACAGGTGTATATATATGTCCCTTCTTTTCTAATCGCCATTATTAAGTAACCATTAAACTTTTCTACTTTTCTAATCGCCATTATTCAGAAACTATTTCTATTTGGTCTCATTTTAAAGGAAAAGTTATCTTCCTTAATTCATAGCGCAAAACGTTTTTTCGATGTCAATAATAATTTAAGCAGTTACACTCTGATGAAAGGTAACTTTCAAGAAATCAATAAATCAATGTAGTAAACCGAACGCAATTAACCTCACATAAAACAATTAATTAATTAATAATAAACCATAAATAATTTACAAGAAACAAACAATTATTAAGAAACCATAAATTCTTAATTAGTCACAATGAATTATTGATAAGAAACAACCAACAATTAATTAGAAACATTAAATTACTAATGAGAAACAATTTATTGATAAGAACCAACAAACAATTGAAAAGAACCAACAAACAATTGATAAGAAACAATAAATTATTAATTAGAAAGAACAAACAATTAATAAGAAACAATGAATTATTAATAAGGAACAACAAAAAATTAATAATAAACAATAAATAATTGACAATAAGCAGTGAATAATTATTTAAAAAAATAACAACAAAAACTTTACCTGCGAGACCAGGAGGGCGTGGGCGGGTCGAGCACGACCATCCTGGCCAATCACAGGGCAGCTTTTGTGTCACGTGTCGCCTGCCCGCCAATAGGAGGCGAGCACGTCACGTAGTGGGGCTACAGCAACCAATCACAGTCTGAGGTTCACTTTACCAGCGAATCAGAGCTTGAGTTTAGCTCTGGAGCCCAATTACAGCTTAGTGGTTCACTTTGGCAGCCAATCAAGGCCTGGGGTTCACTCTGGAAGCCAATCACAGCTTGGGCTCACTTCGGGACCCAATCGTAGGTTGAGGTTCACTTTACCAGCCAATCAGAGCTTGGGTTTAGCTCTGGACGCTAATTACAACTTAGGGTTTAGCTTTAGAAGCCAATCACATCTTGGGTTTCACGCTTGTAGCCAATCACAACTTGGGTGTAACCCTAGCAACCAATCATGGCGCGGGTTTTACTTTCCCAGCCAATCACAGCTTAGGTTTAGCTCTGGAAGCCAATCACGGCCTGGGTTTCATTTTCATAGCCAATCACAGCCCGGGTTGACTCTGGCAGCCAATCACGAGCCAGGTTCCACATTCATGTTTCAATTCGCTATCATATACGATCCACAAAAATGTTGTGAATAGAAATCCTAATTATTTTTTTCGCGAAGTTGTTAACAAAAATGGTCGTAGAAAATTACAGAACTGCTCTGTAAATGAGAAAAACATTTTGTTGAATTAAGGGATTTTAGTGGGGCCTTAAATGACTATTTTGGTATAAAATGGCCCACTCCTCCAAATGTACTCCATAAAATACCGTTACACCATAAAATAACTTATGAAATATTAAAGAATTGAATCGTTTACCATAAAATATTGTCCTGCCATACTATTCCTACCTTAAATTTCACATTACCATAAAATGGCTTCCCTTAACATCCTACCAAGTCACAAAATGACCATCCATAAATGATCCACCATACAAACGTATGCTATAAAATATTTCCCATAAAGTACATTTTTGGTACAATTTGTTTTTGCCATAAAATGATACACCATCATAATTCTTAACAAAATATTACTTACTACACTATTTTTTACCAAAAAATGTCACCATGAAATTTATAACGAAACAATTACCAACCATTTAATTAAAACGCATAAAATGCCGAAACATAGATTACCACAAAATGCCTAAGCATAAATTGCCGAACCATAAAATTATCAACCATAAAATGCCTAACCATAAAATTTAAATTACCGACAATAAAATGCCTAACCATAAAATGCCTAACCATAAAATGCCTAACCATAAAATATCCCCAACACCGGCGATTGGCGCAATCTCGCCACGACGGAAAGCCGAGATTGCGCAATCCTCAGCCCGGATTGCAGCGCCGTCACGGCAGCCAACCACAATCTCGCTACGTTACGGTAGCCAATCACAATCTCGCTACGTTACGGTAGCCAATCACAATCTCGCTACGTTACGGTAGCCAATCACTATCTCGCTACGTTACGGTAGCCAATCACAATCTCGCTACGTTACGGTAGCCAATCACAATCTCGCTACGTTACGGTAGCCAATCACAATCTCGCTACGTTACGGTAGCCAATCACAATCTCGCTACGTTACGGTAGCCAACCACCTGCCGGAACGGCACGTGGCGCAGCCAATCACCGTCCAAATTGCGCCTGATTGTTGGAGTCGAGATTAGTGAAAGATTACATGAGAGATTAAATGTGGCATTAATGTGAGCTTAAAGATTACATGTGAGATTAAATGTGGCATTAATGAGAGGTTAAAGATTACATGTGAGATTAAATGTGGTATTAATGTGAGGTTAAAGATTTCATTTAAGATTAATGCGAAATAAATAGTAGATTAAATGAGACTAATGTGTGATTAAATGTGAGATTAAGTGTGGGATCAAACGTGTTATTGATGGGATATTAGACGTGAGATTTAATATGAGATTAAATTTAAGCTCGTTTTAAATCTATAAGTACAACGTCCATTACCTGCAATGTTGAGAGCAATGTAGGTCTGATGTATACAACATACAATAGTTGTGTGTTCTGGAAATACAATGTTACACCACCCGTTACACGCCACACCACCCGTTACACACCACACCACCCGTTACACACCACACCACCCGTTGCACACCACACCACCCGTTACACGCCACACCACCCGTTACACACCACACCACCCGTTACACGCCACACCACCCGTTACACGCCACACCACCCGTTACACCGGTACGAGGCCCGCTACACCGGAGGGCACATTACCGTTACATGGGAGTGGGTCAAATTTTTTCTTTCAGTGGAAAGAAATGCGGGAGAAATTGTGCGGCGGAAATGGGACAGCGGGAAATGTGTGGCCGGACAGAAATGGACGCAGGTGGAGGAGGGGGAGAAATGGGAGGGTAGAAATGGAGTGAAATGTGAGGTAGAGATGGGGAGAATAGATATGGGGGGTTGAAATGAGAAATGATGGTGGAAATGGGGGAAGTCAGAGGGGGGTAGAGATGTGTCGCAGAAATGGAGAAGGAGTCTAGAAATGGGGGAGTATTAATAATGATGGAAATCAGAGTGATAAAAAGAGCGACAAATAGACAGTCGAATTGTCATTGAAATGGGACTGAAAATTAATGATGCAGAATTGGGAACAAAATTGGAGGAAGAAATTAAGCAAAATTGAAGGAAATTTAAAATGGCAGAGCTTGCGGTGGAAATGGAAGATTGACTGGAGTAGACATGAGTCGAATGTGGGTAGATGTTGGGTAAAGACCCTGGGAATGGGGAAGAAAATCGGAGGTGGAAAAGTGAATCGTTACATTGGTACAAACGTTAAAAAATAACCGTTACTTCTGTATAACCGTTACATCGGTACAGGCACAACCGTTACATCGGTACAACCGTTACTTCTGTATAACCGTTACATCGGTACAGGCACAACCGTTACATCGGTACAACTGTTACATTTGTATAACCGTTACATCGGCACAGGCACAACCGTTACATCGGTACAACCGTTACATTTGTATAACCGTTACATCGGCACAGGCACAACCGTTACATCAGTACAACCGTTTTACATTTACACTGTTCATCAACGTTTCAAAAACAGTCAGCACATTTTCTTTTAACCAAAACTTGAGCACATTTTCAATTTGAATAATCATTAATTCAATAATTAAGAAAATATAATACATGATACAAACTTCAGAACGTGAGTATAAGTTGTCAAAATTCAACAAACCAAAAATTTAGCATATTTGGGAAGCCTCTTTAATATAGTTTCATTTTATTTTTTCAATGAAATTTCATTTAAAATCTGTAATGTAATGTATAAGTTTTTCAGCATAATTTCATTTAAAATATTCAATATACTTTCATATAAATTTTTCAGCATAACTTTGAAAATTTTCAATTTAATTCATATAATTTTTTCAGCATACTTGCATATAAATTTTTCAATTTACGTTCAAATAAATTTTACAAAATGATTTCATTGAAAATATTCTATTTTCATTAAAAATTTTCAACATAATTTCAATGAAATTATTCAAATGATTACATTGAAATTTTTTCTTTTTTTCAATTTCTCAATTTTCTTTGAAAGTTTTTAATTTTCTTTGAAATTTTAAAATTTTCTTTGAAATTTATATATTATCTTTGAAATTTTTCAATTTTCATTCAATTATATCAACACAATTTTATTTAAATTTGCATGCATGGAGAAATCCCCAGCGAAAGTGACTCAGAAACGTAAAAATGTGGCGTGTGTAGGAATGTGTGGTTTGTGTGCGG
This sequence comes from Platorchestia sp. MABIK, assembly GCA_014220935.1. NCBI lineage: Eukaryota > Metazoa > Arthropoda > Malacostraca > Amphipoda > Talitridae > Platorchestia > Platorchestia sp. MABIK. Next base: position 57,147 of record JACJUY010006625.1, read on the forward strand.
TTGTCTGCGTTGGAATGTAGAACGTTCGTTAAAATTATGCAGTACAACTTCGTAATTAATAACCCAAGGATAGCCTATGTCAGTCATTAACTTTCCAATGTTATGATCATTTAAGCTACATACAAGTCGTAAACATTGATGATATCAATTAATTACTGAGTCATGTTATTAAACCCGAGAAATTAACTTGCGAAACAATTAGAAAGAAATTCTCTGGCAAAAACGAAAAAAATCTAACCACATCCAATCAACCAATTAGGGAGCAGCGCCGAAAAGCCCCCAAAATCGCCACCCAATGGCTGCGCGGCACAATGAGGCCTCACACGAACGCCAACCAATCACGGAGAGGCACAATGAGGCCTCGCACGTACGCCAACCAATCACGGCGCAGCACAATGAGGCCTCACATGATCACCGACCAATGAGGGATCAGCACTCGAACGCCGACCAATGAGGGCTCGGCTCGGCCACTGGAGCAAATTAACGAGGTCCAAAAATTGAAATTTTTCGGTCACGTGCGACAGCGCAGCCAAGATACGGAAGTCGCCGCACCAGATGCGTAAAAATGAAAGTTTTTTATTGTCAGTCAATGCAAAGGCTCAATTTCCGTGGGATTTTATGGGAAGAATTGCAGTGCCTGTCGCAACCGCAGAGAAAAATGTATTTAAAGTTGAGGAGTAAATTAACGCGGAAGGAAATTAACGTTGACGCTTTGACTGCGACGTGCGCCACCGGTAGTACACGGAGGTAATTTTCTTAATGCTGCTGACCGACCAGTAGTCGTAAACTCAATTTTCACAAATAATCAAAGCTAAATGAAGGCACGATCCAGTTCATGTTTGGTATTTTCAAAATAGTTTACTACAATTGACTTTAAATTTGATTTCGGTGTTGAACTTAATGTTTAGTTGCTGCTGTGAAAGTGTCTGTTAAATCATGATCTAAGAGTTCAGTATTTCAGACCAGCTGATCATTTCTAGTTAACAAACGTAAACGAGAACTTCAGCATTACAATGAACAATTTACATAAAAAAAGTAAATGCAAGAGGTGCAGGAACAAGTGCGAAAGATCAGTTCACTAACCAGTCTGGCCAGCTTACAAAAGTTAACAAAAAAGAAAGTTTTTCTTCCTTCGCATCTGCCAAAAAAAAGCGAAGTGGCTGCTCTTATTGTGCTCTTATACGAGCCGTATTGTGCTCTTATACGGACCGTGTTGTGCTCTTATACGGGCCGTGTTGTGCTCTTATACGGGCCGTGTTGTGCTCTTATACGGGCCGTGTTGTGCTCTTATATTTTTAAATATTTTTCACATATGTAACGCCCCTCAGGGAGATACAACTAATATACAACTAATACAACTAATACAACTAATAATCATCACATATGTAACGTGTAACTCTACCAGCAACCAGTACAAATATATATATATATACAGACACCAGTTGAATATGTGTACATATACTTATATTAATACATTTCGTATTAATCACCTACCTAGTTTCTCTCACAGTAGGTATTTTAAATTAAGTGAATTGGCTTGTGGTTTTGTTATTATGCATTAGGTGTATATTGTATTAGTTTTATTGTTTTATTACCACTTTGACTGCGACGTGCGCCACCGGTGGTACACGGAGGGGATTTTCATAATGCTGCTCACCGACCACTATAGTCACAAACTCAATTTTCATAAATACTCAATGTAGACACGATCCAGTTCATGTTTGCTATTCTCAACATTACTTACTGCATTTGACTTTAAATTTAAGTTGTAAATCAACTTCAGTTTTGCCTGCCTCAGTCAAAGTGTAAAGTATGTTTTATCATGTATTGAGTATGTTTCATTATTATGCTGTGCTCCAACACAATTTTAATCAACGGCTCATATTAGAAATATCTTAATTATTTTTATAATTTTAGTCCTAAATTCACCAGCCATAACGAAAATTAGCTCAAAAAAGCTAAGGGACCGTGTAGTGTGGACTATAGACAAAAACGGGAATCTATGCACAGGCAGCAAGTTTGGAAGGAAGAGGAACCAAGGACAAGGAAGAGATAGCGAAAAAGGCATTAAAACTGAAAGATTAGATTATTAGTTAATTTAATCCATTTCAAATTCCTTTATTAAACACGGCTATTTTGCTCGCTTCTGGGATTTAAGTCTCCCTAACCGCTTCAAAAAAAGCGTATCGAAAAGAGGAAGGAGGAAGGCACCATTTAGCATGGAGATAATGGAATGAGGAATCTATGCAGAAGGGGCATAGAAACAGGAAGTTGAGAAAGAAGTCCATGAAACAAAATTAAAGTTAAAGCAGAAAGTAGTAGGTGCTGAAAAACTGGACCGCAGTCAACCGAAAAAAAGATGCTCCTTAACACGTTCACTGTGTTTCGGTTGGTTTGGTTAGGTTGTAAGTAGCAGAACAGGGAAATCGTCTTCATTGCCCGAACCCGTTTTTATCCTTCCTTATGAAATTATAAAAACACAATTGCACGATACCATTTCCCCTCGTATGGTACAAGTCATTTTTTACAAAGACCGCGGAACAGATGAAATGTTTATTTACACCAGTGAGTGAGCAATTTAATTCATCCAATAATAAGGCGGTACATAAATGGTGGCCCAGTACGCGGCGAACATGTTAACACATTTCCTGCGAAGTGACCCACCGGTGGTCACTTAGGAGATTTTCATAGCGCTGCTGACCCACCTTCAATCACGAACTCATTTTTTATAAATACTTTATGAAAATTAAATAAAAGCCCGATCCAGTTAATGTTTGCTATTTTCAAAGTTGATTACCACAATTGACTTTAAATTCGAATTGAACACTGAACTTCAGTTTAACCCATCGCAGTTACCGTGCTGAATCAAGTAAAAACTAAAGAAAATATTATTAAATCAAAAAATCAAATAACAAATCAAGAGCATAGTTTCTACTGGGGTAGTGATTGGTACCTCTTAAACTATGTAGTAACATATACCTGCCACCTGTACCTGTAGGTACTGGTACTAATATACATATATCACAAGTGCCTATATGTATGTACATATACGTGCATATGTATGCATGTTCACATACGTTTACACATTTACATACGTATATATATATATGCACACACATACGTATATATACATACACAAATACATACGTACGAGGATATATACACATACACACATACGTATATATCCACACACATATACACACGTATGTATAAGCACATACGGACATGTATATGTACGTATATACATATTTGTACAAATATATAAATATCTTCCAGTTCGAATTAACCAAAAAATTAATTATTTCAATTTCCTCACACCATCGTCACAAAAATTTCCGTCAAAAGGAAACAAGATCATTAATTGGAAACAAGTAAGGGGGTAACACAGTTTTTCCATGGCGGTTGAGTCACTTATCCAGCAGTCCAATTAGACACGTTCCGGTGTTAATTCAGGCCTAGTTTCACAATTAATCCTGTCCCGATTCTACAGGTAATCCTGCTACAGTTTCACAGTTATTCTTGTTTCACAATAAATCCTGTTCCCCTATCACAGTTATTCCAGTAATTCCCGTCCCAGGACCATCGTTGTTCTAGCTACACAACAAATCCCGTTCGGTATCATCGTTATTGCAGTTTCACAATAAATCCCGCTCCAGTATCAATAAATCACGTTCCAGTATTAGGTAATATTGTCCAGTATCACAGTTGTTCCAGTGTCACAATAAATCGCTTTCCAGTATCACAATAAATCCCGTTGTAGTTCCACCGTGCATCCAGTTTCACAATAAATTTCGTTCAAGCATCACAGTAAATTCCGTTCCAGTATTAGTTAATCTCGTCCAATATCACAATAAATCCTGTTCCAGTTTCACAATAAATCCCGTTCCAGAATCTCAACAAATTCCGTTGCACTGTTAATCCGCCCCAGAGCACACCCATGTGCCGCAACACACGCAGGCTGGAGCTGAGCACATAACTGCTCCGCTACACAAAAAAAAAACTGAAGCTCGAGAAGAGAAAAGCGAGACTGGAATAGCGGTCCAGACAAGGTTACGCGGCGCGCAGCGGCGCACATTCTTTCCTCCCGGCGTCCGCAGACACACTGAAGGTGGCACCCCGCGTCACGCTGGGGCGGTGTTGCCATACGGGGTCTTTTTCTGTATATTTTTGCCGTTTTTCTGAAGATGATGTGGCATTGTTGCTGTTTTTCTGCAGATAGGGAGGATTGCTCATTTTCCGGAGATGGTGTGGGATTTTTTCTCCTTTTCTTGTGGTTTTTACTGTTTTTATGGATATGATGTGTGATTTTTGCTGTTTTTCTGAAGATGATGCTCAATTTTTGCCCTTTTTCATAGCGATGATGTGCGATCTTTGCACTTTTTCAAGAGGTGGTGTGTAATTTTCGACGTTTTTCTGGAGATAATGTGTGATTTTGACAATATCCGGGCTTATGTTGATCGATATATTAATTTTAAAGTCTATATTGTCCGATTTCTCACCAAGTAAATCTGTTTTAGTGTCTGTAATTTGTCTAATTCTTTCTATTTTGTCAACCTCTCTATTTTGACTACCTCTTTCTATTTTGTCTACCTCTTTCTATTCTGTTTTCTCTTTCTATTTTGTCTACCTCTTTCTATTTTGTCTACCTCTTTCTATTTTGTCTACATGCCTATCTGTTCACGTGCTAGAAAAGACTTGTCTACCTAAAGGTGTGCTTATATACATATAAAAAGTGTGATTGTTTTCTCTGCGCTAAGAAAAAATGATTTTTTAACGGAGACTGCAAAATTTCTGGCCAAGTTCTGAAAAGAGCTTTCGATACCGACAAATTATTTATTATTAAACATAGTGGAATTTTTATTGATATTTTAAGCTGTTTTTATAATCATAATGGGATTTTTTACTGATATTTCAAGCCATTTCAATGAATCGTAACGGTATTTTTACTGATGTTTTGAGCTGTCTAGATTAATCATGCTGGGGTTTTTACTGCTATCTATAGCTGTTTTTATAATCATTATGGGAATTTTACTGATATTTTGTTTGTATCAGTCAAAACGGGATTTTTACCGATATTTAAAACTGTTTTTATAAATCACGAGATTTTTTGGACGATGTTTCACAAACTTGAACAATGTAAATGTTCAATTTCAAAGGATTAGTTCGTACATCGTTGTCGAGGCTGGAAAAAAACCATAAACTTTTATCTCTTTGCAGTTAGACAATAAAATTGTGTAAAATTCCGTGCTAAAATTACTGTGAAACTGTGACAGAATTTACGAAAACATAAAAGCCTACGCACATACGTGCACACGTCTGTCAACACACACACCTACGCACACTAACGCATGCCTAGACACACGTACATGGGCTTGTTTGCACACTCACACTTACCTGCACACACACACGCACATACAGATCTGCACGTGCACACATATACACACACACGAACACACAGGACGTATCTACACACACACACAAAAATACGCACGTACACACACGACACAACACACGCAGATACACACAGTATACAACACACACAGATACATACGCACACACACAGAGACACAACACACCCACAGATAGACACGCATACACACACACGCACACAACCGGTTGCAGTTTACTAGGGCAGAAATAATTTTTTTTAAGAGAAGGAATGCCGCAGTGGCCTGCAGCGCCCGTAGAAGATGCGCTGGCCTCATTGTGTGTGTTTTTTGTTGTGTGTTCCGTGTATGTGTCTACTTTGATTTGTACATCTTGAATATTTGTTAATTTTTTGTTTGTGTTTTCTGATTTGCATATTTTGAATTTTCGTTAATTTTTATTATTTCTGTATTTTGAATATATGTTTATTTCTATTATATGTGTATTTTGAATGTATGTTAATTTTTATAATTTGTATATTCTGAATATATGTAAATTTTTATTATATGTAAATTTCGATTATTTGTTAATTTTATTTATTGTGTATTTATTAATTTTTATTACTTGCATATTTTGTATATTTGAATATTTGTAACATTTGTACACTTTTATTACTTCACATATTCTTATTTTTCCTTACTTTCGTTAGTCCAATCCTTGGTGTATGTAACGCCGGTAAAACTGACGCTCCATTTCATTTACCTGTATAAGACGCAAATGCTACAATCAAGTCGGTCAATACACAATAGCATTAATTACCCTGCCATTACCTGCACACCTGAGAGTGTGTGGTGAGCGTATCTGTGATGCAGGCTTCCCTGCCTCTCCTGTTGTCCCTATGTTGATCCTTCACATATTCCCTATGTTAATCCTTCACATATTCCCTATGTTAATCCTTCGCATATTCCCTATGTTAATACTTCACATATTCCCTATGTTAATCCTTCACATATTCCCTATGTTAATCCTTCACATATTCCCTATGTTAATCCTTCACATATTCCCTATGTTAATCCTTCACATATTCCCTAGGTTAATCCTTCACATATTCCCTATGTTAATTCTTCACATGTTCCCTAGGTTAATCCTTCACATGTTCCCTATGTTAATCCTTCACATGTTCCCTATGTTAATCCTTCACATATTCCCTAGGTTAATCCTTCACATATTCCCTATGTTAATTCTTCACATATTCCCTATGTTAATTCTTCACATGTTCCCTAGGTTAATCCTTCACATGTTCCCTATGTTAATCCTTCACATGTTCCCTATGTTAATCCTTCACATATTCCCTATGTTAATCCTTCACATATTCCCTAGGTTAATCCTTCACATGTTCCCTATGTTAATCCTTCACATATTCCCTATGTTAATCCTTCGTATATCCCTATGTAAATCCTTCACATATTCCTTACGTTAATACTTGAAGGGAAATTCACACGTTGCCAGCTGTCGAGAGCAAGGACATAGTGCGGAAATTCCATTATAGGGATATCCACCCGGTGTTTCGCCCCGTTGGGGAAAGGGAGAACTCAGCTACAATTCCCCACTCTACCCAGGTGTCGGAAATGGGTACCGGCATGACCGGGGGTAACCGTCATGGCGTCCTGGTGTTGGTTGTGAGGAAATTGATATACCAATGTACAAGGTGATATGTATCAGACTTGCTTGATTGCAATAAAGCATCCTTTTTTTCTAGTGAATCGAAGGATTGGATACTACTTTATCCCTCTCTAGCCTCTAAAAAGCGTTCTGAAGAGAGGAAGGAATTTAGTATGGAGATAAGGGAACGCGGAATCTATGCAGATGAGGCATGGAAACAGTAAAAAAAGAAGTCTATGAAACAAGGCAAAAGTTGAAGAAAGTAGTAGGTGCTGAAACACAGGACAGCAGTCAACCGAAATAAGATGGTCCTTAACATACCAAAACAATTTAATTTCAACAAAAAGAAGGCCTACTTAACTCTCAGCTCGGGCCTTCACATCTTCCCCCAAGCGAACTATCAAGAAGGACAATAAGAAAAGGAGATGAGATTCTAAGCTTTACTGGAGCCTGTGAAATTCTTTATAAAAAAGGACGCTGTTCACACGAAGCGAATACGGAGGTGGATGTTAAGCCACGCAAGCCTTTATCCAACACTGAGCTGGATTATCGCCGCCCCATCCAACTCAGAGCTGGATTATCGCCGCCCCATCCGACACTGAGCTGGCTTATCGCCGCCCCATCCGACACTGAGCTGGATTATTGCCACCCCATCCAACACTGAGCTGGATTATCGCCGCCCCATCCAACACAGAGCCAAAGCTGAAATTTGTGTCTAAACAAAAGATCAAATTCCGCGGCCGAAAAAAAGCAAATGTGTTCAGAATTGTGATGTATGAATACCCGGTACCACTCACAGCTTGGCTGTGGTACCACTTGTGTCAGGGCTGTGATACCAGGTCCAGTATCGATGATACCAGGACTGATACCAGGTCCAGTATCGATGATACCAGGACTGATACCAGGTCCAGTATCGATGATACCAGGACTGATACCAGGTCCAGTATCGATGATACCAGGACTGATACCAGGTCCAGTATCGATGATACCAGGACTGATACCAGGTCCAGTATCCATGATACCAGGACTGATACCAGGTCTAGTATCACTGATACCAAGGCATCACTCCTACCACTGAGTACCATTTACCACGTCCAGCATCAATACCAGAATGACTGGCTTGGTACCACTGATACCACAGCACCACTACCTAGCAAGGTACCACATCATCGCCCCAGAAGTCGAGTAACCCGCAAGACCTTGGGTACCACAAAACACAGGGTACCATCACAGAATGGTACCACACAGCACAGGATACCATTACAGAATGGCACCACCACAGCACAGGGTACCACCACAGAATGGCACCACACAGCACAGGGTACCACCACAGAATGGCACCACACAGCACAGGGTACCACCACAGAATGGTACCACACAGCACAGGGTACCATTACAGAATGGCACCACCACAGCATGGTGCCACACAGCACAGGGTACCACCACAGAATGGCACGCACGTCACCATGAATGCATGTCAACAGTCTCGGTTGGTATCAAGGTGCCACTAACATGAAGTTCCAACCAACATGAAGCTCAATACTCCGTATCTTTCAATACCACGAACAGCAATACAAGTCATGGCAGGTGCAGAAATACTTGCCCCTTATCGCGGGTTTCGAATACTTTTTGTTACACAAATGGTTGTATTGGAGTGTACTAATACGCTGATCTGTTTCAAATACTTGGTTGTTTTGGAGAGTATTTAAACGCTGAATTTTATTTCGCAAATACTTTTATTAAATTAGTTATTTGACTGCCAAATAACAGCTCGTTGATTCCAATACTGCAAGTGGTGCTTCTAAATCAACTTTCGAAATGTTGATACTTAAATACCGAAAAAAATTTCTTTCAATTGATTTATAATACCAAAAAGGCGTTTATGAGATAATCTCATACCAAACAGTCTTTCGAAAAAAAAAATGAAAGTACTAAATCAATATTTTCAGAAACATTTCAATACAAAATCAGTATTTTCAGGAAAATTCAAATACAAAATCAGCATTTTCAGGAAAATTTAAATACAAAATCAGTATTTTCGAGAATATTTAAATACAAGAACAGCATTTTCGAGGACATTCAGATACAAAATCAGCATTTTCGGGAAAATCTAATACAAAAACAGTACTTCCGAGGAGACTTCCAATACCAATACAGTATTTTAGAAAAAATGGGAACACCGCAAATACTTTTTAAGAGGGAATGCAAATAAAAAAAAAAAACATACCCAGAGATGTAAAAACTACCCCACAACACACACACGAAAGAGCGTAGAAAATTAACCGTAGTACACAGCAAACCTAATTAATACCAACCTAATTATCAATTAATTAGTACGCACTCAATTAATTAATACGCACCTAATTAATTAATGCGCACCTGAATAATCAATACACATAATTATTACGTGTTTAATTAATTAATACGTGCCTAATCCATTATCAATTAATTAGTACGCACTCAATTACTCAATTGATTCGCACCTAATCAATAAAACCGCACATGATTAATTGATACGCACCCAATTAATTAATACGCAATTAATTATTACGTACTTAATTGATACGCATTCAATACGCACTCAATCAATACGCACATAATAATTAATAAGAAAAAACTGAAGGTGAAGTTAGGAAGCAAGCCGAGGAGACAATCTCACACCCAACAATCATCCCTAAATCAACAAGATTGCCAATTGCATTACTTGCAGATTGTTCAATTATTAATTTTTTCATTTTTGTAAATTTGACGAATTTCAAATAAACGAAAGATCTAATTAAATACCGGAAAAAAACGATTAAAATAGAAGGCAGGCTATATAAAAAAGAATATATTAAAAAATATAAAGTAGCGGATAGTAAAGCGCGATCAGCTGCTGGTATTAATAGTAATATAAAATTAATTAATTAACTAATAAGGCTATTACAGAGTTAGCTAATTACTTAAAATAATTAAGAAATAAGCGCAGAAAATGGATCTTGACTGGCGGCGAACACGCATGTGAAAACCTTTATTGGCCTCTGATTAGTAATTAGTTTTTATTAATAATTGATTCTCGAACATTTTTTATCCCCAAACGTCCCCTAAAAATTGGAATTCTACTTCGTTACTTTTTTCACCAAAAATTTCGAATTCTATTTCAAGCTTTCCCTTTTTAACACAAAATTGGAATTCTATTCTACGTTTCATGATCCAAAAATTAAAATTCTATTTCAAGTTTATTCTTTTACCCAAAATAAAAAACCATTTCTTCCCCCGACCTAAAAATAAAAATTCAACAAGTTTTCTTTTTGACCCAAAACTTAAAATTCCATTCCAAGTTTCCTCTTATACCAAAACTTGAAATTCTTCCTATTTTAGGAAGAATTGAAATTGAAACTTGAAATTCTTCCTTTTTTAGGAAGAATTTAGGAAGAATACTCCAAATATCCCCCACTCTGGTTCGATTAAAAAAAACTCACACAAGACACGGGCGGCGCACATGTCCGTCTCTCTCTCTCTCCCTCCCTCCGTTGCCATTACAAATAAGGAGTTATTCTCAATAGCTCCGTCGATGCTGGTACGTACTCAGAACGGGGGTGCAGTTTCCAAGGAATCAAAAGAATGATAAGTTCATCCGGACGGTGTTAGGTAAAAAGAGGATTTTCCCAACAGATGAGAAAAGAAAGAAAAATTTCTCAATAGACGAGCAGAAGAAAGAAATTTTTCCCAGGAGGTGAGTAAACTAAAAAAAATTTTGCTCAAGAAATGAGGAAAAGACAAAATTTTCTCAAGAGGTAAGCAAAAAAAGTGAATTTTTCTGAGGTGCAAGTAAAAAAAAATTGTCTTCAGGAGATGAGTGAAAGAAACAAACTTCCTCAGGGAGTTGAATTAGTAAAAAGAAAATAAATTTACCCATAGGAGCATGTGAGTGGGCGAGTAGCGCATGTACAAAAATTTCCGAGCACAAATTCCCCACAAAAATTTGTTAGAAGTTTGCATGTACGGAAGAAAGCGAGTTTGTTTAGATGTGGCGCATGCTTCATTATACTCGCATGTGTATCTGTAGGTCCTAACTTACATGTGTTTGTATATAAGTAGTTCCTTCCTAACTTAAATTTGTCATTTTGTTTATTAATAATTACTCCCCAAACATTTAATCCCCAACTTTAAAACACCAAAAAAGGCATTTTCGAAAAAATGAAAGACAAAATCTGCATTTTCGAAAAACGCGAATACAAAATCTGCATTTTCGAGTAAACTTGGATAAAAAATCAATTTTTTCAGGAAAATTTAACTTTTCAATTCCTAACTTCCAGCTCGAAATAGCTTTTCGTAAAAAATTTACCAATGACAAAATAAAAACCTTTGTATTCAGATGATCAATTAAGTGAAGTTCAACTCAATAATAACAACCAAATGACACTGAAAATAGCAACTCTTCAATACGAGATTACATAAAAAAAGACAGATCGTAGCCTTCAAGTTGATCATAGTACAACACATAACCGGAGTTTACAAATCACGAAATGAGAAAATTGGAGAATCACAAAATAAAAATAGATAAATTTTAAATTAGTTTTAGCCTCCCTTACCCCTACGAAGATGTTCCAAAGAGTGGAAGGATGAAGGCACTACCACAAAATTACCATCGATAGATTACAAATTAGTTTTAGCCCCCCTTACCCCTACAAAGATTTTTCAAAGAGAGGAAGGATGAAAGCACCACCACAAAATAAAGATCGACTGATTGATTATAAATTCGTTTTAGCCTCCCTTATCCCTACAAAGATGTTCCAGAGAGAGGAAGGATAGAGGCACCACCACGATACAGATGGACAGCTACATCAAAAATCCACCAATAGGTAGAGCCGTGTAGAACACATGGTTACGAACCACAATAAAAAGGTAACCCCAGTGAACACCTCATATGAAGAGCAAAGTATTGACTTAACCTTATAATATCTTACGCTTTCCCTCCCACACTAGTTTAGGTGTGCAAGTTTTGGGCAAAAATATGGGGTAATATTATGAGCAGTATTACCTATACAAGTAATATTAACCACGCGAGTAAAGACCAACACGGGTAATATTATGTAAAAGTAGTATTACCTACAGGTAATATGTAATTTTACCTAAATACATAATATCATATCACCCACACGAGTAATATTACCTAAGATAGTAATATTACCAACACGGGTAACATCAAGAGCAACATTACCTGCACTCAATGAATAATTCCGAGAACATAAGCAATTCCTTTGCAAAAGATATTAAATAGATCAAAAGACATTCAATTAATCCAGTCATTTGTTAAGCCATATTTACTCGATATAAAAATCTGCATTGACGCAAGGAGCACCGAAATTAACTCGTTCTCTTCAGTAACTTTAAACACGCGTATAAATTTATAGATAACATAAAACGGCGTCATGACACAACTTACCGAAATTTTATACATGAAAAAAGAGAAATGGCAATTTCAACAGATATGCAATCCCATCAAAATTGCCAATTTTTGACAATCCCATCAAAACTGCCAATTTTTTGGCAATCCCATCAAAACTGCCAATTTTTTGGCAATCCCATCAAAACTGCCAATTTTTTGGCAATCCCATCAAAACTGCCAATTTTTTGGCAATCCCATCAAAACTGCCAACCTCGGATGTCACTAATTTTGTTGACTTTGAACGCCCTTGCGTATTATCAAGTGAATTTGAGCGACTTTGTGAAGAAAGCTACTAATTATTTACCTCGACAGCCACTGGATAATTTACATTTAATTCATTAATCATCAGAGTCGGCTGCTACGCTAATTGCACCACTAATTGAGGAGTCAGCGACGCTTATTGGGGTGAAGCGATAATTGGTTCACCAATTATGAATTTCATTGAAGCCAATTCCTTGCAATAAAAGTTCGTTAATTGTAGCAAAAAAAAAAAATCATCAAATAACGCAAATAATTTCATTCATTACAAAATTCAAGGGCTACTAAAATAAAATTATAAAATCGAATAACGCGATAAAAAAATGATCCGAAACTTTTTTCTAACGATTTTGAGCAAAAAAATTCGAATAGCTCATTAGAACATAACTAAACTAATCGAAATTACGAACGACCACCAAGTTAATTACGCGCTAAACAACCGGCACTAATCGATTAATTAGCATACAATTGTTGTAATCAGATCCATTGTAAGACTCATATCTCAGAATAGACTTAAATTATGGAGCCATTGCCTAGTTATCATTAATATTACTATTATCATTACTATTATTGGTTCAGATCGACAACACCAGCAATTCTTTATTTATCAGATCTTCCTTCCACTCCTTGATACACCCATACACTTGTACCTACCATATCTTAATAAACCCTGAACTACGACCCTAATTTGACACGTAGGGAGAAATTAGCACCTCCACATACCCCTTCCAACAAACGATTTCAAATAGAAAGGTACAGAAAAATTCAACCGAAGCTCAAGATGTTCACGCAAAAAATGTTCGGCAGACTGGGAGGCAGAGAATAATGAAAATTCCAGATCCGATCAGCTAGCAAAACACCTATGATGAAAGTCGCCCACGGATATTGTGGGTACAGTAGAAATACGTGCAAGTTTATTGTGATCTAAAGTTTCACTTGTGCAAATTGCATCATTGTGTTGTGTGGAGACGAGAATTCTTTACAATCTCTTGTTAATGTAAACTATACCCATGTAGCATATGTACCGTAACTGAATCGATATATACCCAAGACCATCGGAATAGATTATGTAACTGCACACGGCCAAAGCTAATGAAAAGCGAAATGAATTAGAAGGAGATTCAAATTGTAGGTGAACACAAATTTTACGGACAACATTTGGTCACTTTAGTACCGTTCTGTCATAGTACTGAGCCACTCTTACCTACATAGTACCTCGCCTTTACGTAGAATACCATTATTATTATTGTTTGAGGTCGCTTTTCCACCGGGGTCGCCAGCTAATCGCAAATGTGGACCCCTTCGCTTTCGAGAATCATTAATACGTAGAATACACAACAGTAATGGTAATAGCAATAATGATGGTTATAGTAATCTCTCTGTGTGGTATTCATGTCCGTAATTAGCGAGGAACATATGGACGAGTACTACCAGATCTTCACTACACTCCCTGAGACAATACCTACACAACACAGATGGCTTTTGCTGCCAGCATTACTTGAACCCGCTGCCTCTCTTGTTCCTCCTAGCTGCCTCACTTCACAAAAATGCCATCACAAAAACATCGGGAATATTCGAACCAAAAAAGATAAACATCGAAAACGTTCAAACCAATGAGGCCAAAATATCGCAAATATTCAAGCCATAAACACAGAAATATCAGGGAGATTCAAACCAAAAATACAGAAATATCGTGGATCTTCGAACCAAAAAGACAAAAATATCAGGAAAGTTCGAACCAAGGGGACAAAAATATCGGGAACGATCCAACCTAATCCGAAACAAAAATAGAGTTAAACCACACATAATAAATTCATACAAAATTTTACCTGCCTCTGAACACAACACGCAACAAAAGCACAGCAAAACATAACACAACCCAAGGAAGCCCTCGCTCAAAACCCGAGTATTGATGTCAGAGCTTCACGTACTTGAAAGTTGTATTTGCATGGGCGTCCTGTATCTACCGCCACGGTAGATCTTCAGTAGATAGTTCGGGTAAACTTGCGCCCTTACTGGGGCCTTGAGGCGCTCTTAAGGGCAAACCTAAGGGTCCACCCCTAAGAGCAAACCTCAGGGTCCACCCCTAAGGGCAAACCTCAGGGTCCACCCCTTAGAGCAAACCTCAGGGTCCACCCCTTAGAGCAAACCTCAGGGTCCACCCCTTAGAGCAAACCTCAGGGTCCACCCCTTAGAGCAAACCTCAGGGTCCACCC
>JACJUY010006626.1:1962-33878 GCA_014220935.1 Platorchestia sp. MABIK
AGTTTTCATTCTATAAGCTATAAGCAACTTTTCATTCTATAAGCTAAATGCTACAACAGTGATTTTTTTGCTCCTTTAGTTATGAGTGATAGCCCACTATTTTTAATATGATTTAAGTTAACACAAACGCTGAAATGTTAAAGAAGTTGTTGAGTATCCTAAAATTTGCTACCAAAATGGCTCAAGATATTAGATAGGTTTCTGAGATTCATCAGATTAGATTAATCAAAACTAACATGTACTTGCTGTCTAGGCTACCAAACCTAGATCTATTTTTGGTGAAGTTCTTACATGAGCAATGTTTTTTGGGCTGAGAGCGTTTAATCCATTATATATGCTATCATGCCTATGTTACAAATGTGTTCAGGTATAATCTATTTCTGTGCTTCTAAAACGTATATTTGATTTTTTTCATTTTTCTCTGGCAGCCTTGTGCTTGTATGTACAAATAATATTGAAAATGAGTGTCCACTTTTTAAGTGTACATTTGAAAGATATTTTTGGGGGATTTTCTATTTGCAAGTGGCAAAGTGTTGGAAAGTTGAATCAAAGTTTCTAACAAGTTCTCTCTATAAGCTCACTTTGTTAAATTCATTAAGGTGTTGTATCTTTGTCATGCTATTATCTATACAAAAATAAATATGCAAATATCTTTTTGTGAATTTTAGAAATATTCAGAGTTGAACAATTCATTAAAAGCTTTTAGTTTCTCTAAATGCAGTTTGTGTTATATTTCACTCAATGTACATGATTTTGTAAAGTCATGGGACTATTATTTTTTATAGTTTGCAATTATAGTTTTGTACTGTTGAAATGCTCATCATCTGGTTTTTAACTTCATTGCCTTGGGTTGGAAAAAAAAATTAATAAGGTTTTGTTTATACAATTGAATAAAATTTTTTAATTAATATGTAATAGATATTTTATATTTATTTTTTCTTCATTTTGATCCCATTTTATTTCAGGTTAATTCCAGGGGTCTGAAATTCTTGACTAGCTGCAGCATACTAATAGAGCATCCATTGAGTGTAAGAATTAAAAATGGATCACACACCTCAATTGCCTCAAAATTTAAGAAATCAAGTCAGTTCTTATAACAAAGAAGAAGAAGAATATGGGCCTCAAATTCCATCAAATTTGAAGGAAAAAAGTTTATCTTCAGCTGAAAGTACAATGTCTGAGCCAGACTCCCCTAGTACATATGGCCCTGCCTTGCCTCTGCATTTACACAAGAATAAAGCTCAGTTGAAAATGGATGATGAAGATGATTCTGAAGCCTATGGCCCATCCTTGCCACCTCACTTCTTGAGGACTTCAACAGCTCCTGGAAACAAAAGTTGTGGTTCACCATCAGTGAAAATTGGATCAAGTGCTTCACCTGGTGGTAGACATCAATGTGATGACAGTGAAAGCAATCAGTCAGACAGTGATGAGTATGGTCCTTCTTTACCTCCCCATTTGAAAAACAGTGCTCACTCTCTGCCCTCCAAGCAAGTTTTACAAAGAACTGTTAGTAAGAGTAAAGATTCAAGATCTGGTAAGGCAAATGAAAGAACATATGGCCCTGTACTCCCTCCAGAAATTTTGGCTACCTCTGCTGCTAATGACAATGATGATGATGAAGAAGACAAAGAAGAAGATAGTTATTGTCCTGCTTTACCTCCTCATTTGAAAAAGAAGCAGTCATCCCAATGCAAATTAGATTCTCATTCCAGAATAGAAGAAGAGTCAACTTTGGCAGCCATGGATGATGAGGAGTCTTCTGAAGATGGTGAAGTGTATGGACCAATGCCTCCTAGCCAAGAAGTGGACATTGATGAATATATAGAGTCAACACTCCATCAGCGAACTGAAGCCACTCAGAGGAGACTAAAAGAGGTATGCTCATATGGAATGAGCTTAAATTATCTGTATACATGGTATTATTTTAGTTAATCTTCTAGACTGACCTTAAACTTTTGTTAGTGTATGTGTGTATGTCATAAGCTAGTTTAGCTTGAACCTGTATGCTGGTATAGTGAAGTATGTAGTTAATTCTTTATCTTATATATGAATGACATATTCGCTCTGATATACATTCATTGAAGTTGTTAGGGGACGTCACCTACTAGGATAATTCTTACGAGGGGAAGTTTGCTAGGGTACTATTACAAGGATAATAATGATGGCCTCCCAACTCCCCTTATAGTCATCCCATACCTCTGACGTTTAGTTAGGTTAATTATTTATTAAACTTTATTTCAAAATTATAACAGGAGGTTTAAAAGTGAAATATATTAAAATGAGGGACAGCTAACGAACGAAAAAACAAACAAACCACAGTCCACACAACCGGGGTACGGGTACAAGCTCTCGGAGCTCTCTGCAAAACAATTAACCTAAGATAAAATAACATAATCACTCAACAATCTATACATCAAAGCCTGACCATAGTCGGCAAGAACCAACTAACGTTTATATAGGCATTTTTAAAACCATCCTTTATTACAATATACCACTTCAACTTCAAATGTTTAAAATTTCACCTTTCTGCTATCTTTTCACCATGAAATGAAAATGCCGACGCGATTTAACCCTTTACACACACGAACCTAATGCATAGCCTGCTCAATCTGCAAAACACGGAGCACAAGTGATGGAGAGCACTCAATAAATAATTTAATACAAGCTGCTCGAGTCAGCAGTCACCACAAAAATAATCAATGACACATAGCAAACTGCACAGAGCTGACTTGGAGCTGGGGGAGCGTCAATTCCCCTATGAGCTGACCTCATTTCCAGCAGCAAAGTTTTGACGCCCGTTTACAAAGTAGGTACACTGTTCCCGTGCTACTTTGCGGTCCGACTATTGTAGATTCATGACTTTACCGGTTTCTAAAATATGTATATGAAAAGTATTTCGAAGAGTTTCCGTATCAAAAACAATCATCAGCTGCGCAGTAAAAGTCATCATCAGCTTCATCATTTCTCTAGTGTTATTGATTAACAGTAGTCCCAATTATTAATGGAATACTGTACCATAAAGGGTGAGTTGTTAGCAGTACAGGGAAGGTTTTAAATCTCCAAATGCATATTAAATGAGTAAGATAAAGATGCTGTCCCTACTTTGCGGAAATTCAGTTTTTGCGGCCGGTCTTGGGACCGACGAACGGTGATAAACCTCAAAATCACTGTACTCTCATTTTTATCCTAATATTTACATTTTTGAGTAAGGAAATTTAGTAAGTATCCAGACACAGTCGATGCACTGTGGGGCCAAATATACTGTTATAAACTAGTCTTTGCATTTTTTAAAGGCTAAAAATAAATTAAGCTTTTAATGTAATTGATTTATTCTACTTGTAGTTGTAGTGCTGCTGGTGAGTTACTTTAAACACTTTAACATTTCCATTTGATCATTACTCTTTTCTTGTATTTGTGCAAGACTGAAAAGTGCAGCTTCTGATCACTGTTGGATTGCATTCTAGTTCTGTTCTCTGATTCAGAAAAAAGCCTTTGAATTTAAGTAAAGCTAATTTTAAAACTGATTTTGTTGGCTAATCATTGGTCCAGTTGTAGTCTAGTCATTATATTATGTGAAGGCAGCTTTTGCATTAGACAATATGACTTTTTGATGAATGTAGAGAATACAGTTCATAATAACTAAAAGAAAATTATGTTGAAAATACATTTTTCATTACAACTTTGTTGTTCCAGCATACTGATCCTTGTATACCAAATAAGATTAACATGCAAACACATGATCTTAACTCTCCACATCTTCTACATCAAAGCTCCTAAAATGAATTAAATTCCCAATAATTTCCTAGATTGCCAGACATACTAATTTTTCAAGACAAACATGATATAAATTATAACTTTATTAATTAAGGATGTATAGTGTGTACAAAAGCTTCAGAACTCTTTCGTTATTGTAACAAACGTTGACTGTTAGAACTTTGTAATGATGTGTGCAGTACCTGGGATTTAATTTTCTCCTAGGAAAGATTATATCTGCTGCACAAGTATATGTAGGAGGAGTTGAATGTGAGGCACCAGAAATATTTCCAGTATCTAGAATGTAAATCAATTTAAGAAGCACTTGTATCCACTATACATGTCAGACTTAATAAGTTGAAGGTCTAATTAACTTCAAGTGCAGTTTTAATATTTCAAAATTCCAATGAAGCAGTCACACTAGCTCTGTCTGCATGTAAAATTGATTGAGCACCATAAAAAACTTGTTTAATTTTAATATCCAGAGCATGAATGTTTTGTGATGAGCAAGTTTACTAGTGGAATTTCATCTGAGTTTGCTTCATTTTTTGTACCTAAATAACACATTAAATAAAAGCCTTCAAATTCAAGTTGAAAACAAACAAGTTTGATGTACATGCAAATATTTGTGCAGTACTTCGTCAAGGTTTGCTTCATTATTTGTATGTAGACAACATGCTCATTGAATAAAAGCCCTCAAATTCATATACATAACAAGCAAGTTTGATGTGCTCAACTTCCTTGGAACTTCACAGGCAAGCAACACAGCACCTAAGCGGGAAGACTGGATGCTGACTTTGCCAGAAGACAAGCCGCTCTTTGCTGGTCTGGGCCTGCAGGCGCGCCAGTTCTCCAAGTCCGGCAAGCGGGACCGAGGGGACACCTCCGTGTGGACAGACACTCCGGCTGACAAGGAGCGCAAGGCTCAGGTACCTTATGTGATATACTGTAATGCCATACTTTCAGTTCTCCGATGCATGAAAGCAATTAAATCCCGTATGTATTTCTCTAGGGTGCTATAAGATTTTTGTTCATGTATTGTATATATCAATACTGTCATTTATCAGAACTCTTTCTACTGCATGTCAAGTAAAATACTTCTCATCCACTTATCAAATTTGTTTCTCTGCTGCAGAACTTTTTGAATGACGATCTGTTCATAAATTCTTGTGCCTCGGAAGGGCTTCAGATGGGGGGCCATAAAATTTACATCTGTGTAAAAAAATTGGTAGGAAAAACAGCATGAAGTGCAGTAATTCAGTGGTAATGATGACAGAGCTGAAATTCTGAATACTTGCAAAAGACATTCTCTGAAGCAAGTGGTGAAAACCAACCAGCAAAAAGGGGTGTTTAGTTGCTGTCAGCATGCTCGGCAATAATTTCTCAGAAAATTTTTATGCTTCCACATCACCCAGTTTGTCCCCTTCTCGGCAGAGAGCTGCTGAAGGTCGTCTTCCCGCAAAGGGTGACAAGGATGCGGAGGAGCAGACCACCATCCGGGATGAGCGGAAAACCAGCCGGGATGAGCGGCTCCAGGCAGCTGTAGACCGCCATAACGACGCCAAGCGCTCCCGGCCACTCATTGACACGCACCAGAGCAAGCAAAAGAAGGTGGGCAGCGTGTCTGTGTCCTGCTGTGGTGGGGTGTACTTCTTTGCTCAGTTGTAGTGAGGTGTATTTCTTTGCTCAGTTGTAGTGAGGTGTATTTCTTTGCTCAGTTGTAGTGAGGTGTATTTCTTTGCTCAGCTGTGGTGGGGTGTATTTCTTTGCTCAGCTGTGGTGAGGTGTATTTCTTTGCTCAGCTGTAGTGAGGTGTATTTCTTTGCTCAGTTGTAGTGAGGTGTATTTCTTTGCTCAGTTGTAGTGAGGTGTATTTCTTTGCTCAGTTGAAGTGAGGTGTATTTCTTTGCTCAATTGAAGTGAGGTGTATTTCTTTGCTCAGTTGTAGTGAGGTGTATTTCTTTGCTCAGTTGTAGTGAGGTGTATTTCTTTGCTCAGCTGTGGTGGGGTGTATTTCTTTGCTCAGTTGTAGTGAGGTGTATTTCTTTGCTCAGTTGTAGTGAGGTGTATTTCTTTGCTCAGCTTTGGTGAGGTGTATTTCTCTGCTCAGCTGTGGTGGGGTGTATTTCTTTGCTCAGTTGTAGTGAGGTGTATTTCTTTGCTCAGCTGTGGTGAGGTGTATTTCTCTGCTCAGCTGTGGTGGGGTGTATTTCTTTGCTCAGTTGTAGTGAGGTGTATTTCTTTGCTCAGTTGTAGTGAGGTGTATTTCTTTGCTCAGTTGTAGTGAGGTGTATTTCTTTGCTCAGTTGTTGTGAGGTGTATTTCTTTGCTCAGCTGTGGTGAGCTGTACTCACCTGGCTCAGCTGTTGGGGGCTTTTGTCTTTCTTGGCCAGCTGTTGTGTGATGTATTTTCTTGTTTATCTGTGGTGTGATGTATTTCCTTACTTAGCTATAGTATTTTTCCTTAGCCAGCTGTGGTGAGGTGTATCTCTTCCTCAGCCATGTGGGGGCTTTTGTCGTCTTTGTCCAGCTGTGCGGGAAATTTTGTCTTCATTGTTCAGCTGTGGTGTGGTGTGTTTCTTTGCTCTCCTGCTTAGGAATTTTATCGCCCATATCCAGCTGTAGTTAGTTTATATCAACTAAAATTACGGGATGTGTTGAGGATGCGTTTTTGAATGATGAATTCGAATGAAACTTGAATTCAGTTACTGTGTTGGTAGTGCTTGCAAATGGGCCACTGCTCTAATTGCAAGACTTAGAATGGAGAGGCATTTGAAGATCCAGTATAACATCTGATGTATTGAGCTTCATTAAGAGTGCGCATTTTTTCTTTTCATTTTATTCTCCAAAATGAGCTTTGGAAGACTCGTATTTGTGCCAAGTTCAACTTGAACAATTTAATTGAAAACTGGTCTCTGAACTTCATCACATTGTTCTTGTACAATGGTAATAGTCTTTCAGAAATAGTCTGATTGTATTGTGAATATGTTTTGGTAATTTTTTTGATTCAAAGTTCACTGTTGAGTGCTTGTTACTTACTCAATCTGATCTCAATGACAACCTGATGTCTGTAACAGCCGTACAACAGTGGTTGTAATAATAGTAATATGAGGAAAATATTAACTGTGAAAGGTAAAACTTGCGTTAGATTTTGAGAATCTTGACTTCATTCATTCTGTACTTCCTCTCATCGTGTCCTGCTCTCCACACCGGTGCACTGGGCTCAGAGATGTATTCTGTGGAAACTTTGCTGAAGTAGATGGTGATAGTGGATGTTTTTAATATATATTTAAAATGTTTGGTGTTTTTAGTATAAATTGATGTTCGATGTTTTTAGTATGAAATTTATAACATTTGATGTTTTAATATAGATTTGACAGTCATTTGATTGCTAATCTTCATATCCATCCTCTCCATGTTGAGAATTATTCTCACATTCAGAAATTTTAGTCTCAGTTTCTCAAATAGTGATGACGTTTGCTGTCGGGGATCTGACTTCTATACCTAAAGGAGTTAATCTCTTCTCTCTGTGAAATTGCAATAAATGAGGATTATGCAGTTTTATTCAAAATTCTTTGAATGAATTTTGATCTAAGGTTCATGCAGGTAAAATAAGCATAATTTACCCAAAGTTTATAAAAATACAGGTTTACAAGTTTACATAAAAATATATTAAGTTTAAAAGTTGAAGGGAATTAAAACGTAACACACAATGTAATTTAACTCTTCACCATTCATGCAAAAAAGAATATTCAACATGCATTATCTACATTTGTGGTCTTAGATCTGTCCAGATGATACAGTCAAAGTAGTCATCAAGTTAGATTTTCCGTAAATGTGGGGTCAGGCATTATTGATGACTTGATGACTTTTTTTATTGGCTCTTACATGCTGCTAGGAAGACACAATTATTAGTGTTACACCATCACATTAGGATTGTTGCCTAATGCTGTTACGCCATCCCAAAGGGATGACAAAAATAAACTCATTTAACGACATCTTCAGTCATAGACTCCATTGGAAAAATTCCTTTGTACTCTAATGCCATCCCATTTGGATAATTGCCTTGTACTCTTAAGCCATTCCATCAGTATTATTGCTTAGTGCTGTTATATCATCTCATCGGGATAAATCTTTTGTACTGTCGAGCCATGACATTGGGATAATTGCCCTGTACTTCTATACCATCCCATTAGGATAATTGCATAGTGCTGTAGTGTCATCCCTTTGAGATTACAGCTGTACTCTCAATGTAAATTTATTCCTTTGTGCCAGGTAAAGAAGGACAGCCTGAGCGTGACTGGCATTGGTGCGGACCGCAAGCCCTTTAGCCGTGAGGAGGATCTCCACGTCAACAAATTTGACGAGGCTCAGAAAAGCTCTATACTCAAAAAGGCACGCAACCTCAACGACAGATTTTCCTCCGGCAAAAGCTCTAAGTTTTTGTAGTGTATGCTGTGCACCCTGAAGAACTTGAATGTGTATTCCCTGTATAATTGAGGAATTTTTTGCTCCTGTGTTGGAGAGGAGGGCTGCAGTGCTTAATTTTTGTTATTTCATTTCTGTCACTTCATTTGCTCTTTTTCCCATTATAATACAAATTCCATCATAATACAAATAAGAGACACACATTTTCTCTACCATCCTGCTAGTAGACAAAACCTGCAGTAAGTTCAGGATTTTAGCCGCCATTTGAGCTAGGGATTTTGGCCTACCTCGACTCGTTCAGTTGTCTGCGCGCTATTGAGTCAATTAATAGAACACACTTTGCTCTCATCATCCCACATTAGGCGTCTGCATGATGTGCTGCCCACTCTCACCGACGTACGTCAATCGTTTGCGTGTGTTTCTACTCTGGGCGTGTGTATGTAGTTTTACTACGTACCACGTCTGAGCGTGTCTGCTCACCGTAGACAGAACTAGGCCTGAGCGTATCTGCTCACTGTAGACAGTACTACGCCTGAGCGTATCTGCTCACTGTAGACAGTACTACGCCTGAGCGTATCTGCTCACTGTAGACAGTACTACGCCTGAGCGTATCTGCTCACTGTAGACAGTACTACGCCTGAGCGTGTCTGCATACCGAAGACGATGCGATGCACAAAGATAGCTTGGGCACCTGCTCTTATTGTGCATCTGAGGCAAAATTTCTATTAAAATTGCACTAACAACCCATGACTAAAAGTTTTGTTGTTGAGGTTTTTCCTTATTTGAAAAAACAGCTTCATCTTGAGTATGAATACTTCGAAACCTCAGGAAGAAATAATGGATTATCTGTTTTTATGGCCGATTTTGAGTTAGTAAATTTTTGCTTATGATTGCTTAACCTCATTAATTGCGTTCGAATAACAGGTACTTCTCTAAAAAAAGAACGTAAAGCTTAGATGTATGATCGTAACCTGAATGTAATTTAAGTTGTTGATGTACAGCCATTTTTGTAATACACAAAATAACTGATATTGCTTTTCTCTTGCCTTAGTGTTGTCTTTGTGTCTCTTGTGTGTTCAGCTAGCCCAAATGAGATAGATTGAATAATTGTCTTCAAACTTTAAATAATCTTCAAGCTTACCAAACTTTGAAAATATCTTGATAAATCATGAGTAATTTATTTATTTAAGTGTTGGCATTGAATTTTCTGTAGCCAAGGAAGATTTAGTTTCGATCTACAAACAGAATCGAAACAAGTCCATTTCAGTAACAGAAGAATTATGATAATATGCATTATATAATAAATTCGACATAGGGGAATAAGGATTATATGGATTAAATAATAATTTCAGCAATAAATGAATAAAGTTTTTATGGATTAAAAAATAAAAATTTCAGCAATAAATGAATAATGCTTTAATAGATTAAATAAAAATAATTTCAGCAAAAATACATAATGCTTTTATCTATTAAAATATAATAATTTCAGCAACAATGAAATAGCTTTGCTTGCTGTCTACAATGGGCGTAATAGAGGAGTTCAAAGCTCTTTGCCAGACTTCATGTAGATCAGTGGTATTCATTGCGCGGCTACCGAGCGGCTGGTCATCGGTTCGCGATGACTCAATTCACGGCTCTCGAAACTATATAAATTTTAATTAGTAAAATATATAAATTCAATATAATTTACATACTATACACTAACTTGCAGTAGCTGCGGCTCTCTCAATTAATGCGTTTAACCGAAGTGGCTCTCTTACAAAAATTAGTGAATAACTCTGATGTAGGTCCTGCAATGATTTTTTTTCCTTTTGGTTTTTGTAGGTCTTTTTCCTTCTGAAATAAATTAATGGGGTACCCACTGCTGCCAGAGCTCATTTAACCCCCTCATTTGACTTGTTAAATTTTCGTTTAAGAGACACTGTAATCTTCATTGGATTTACTCAATTTCCTAAGAAATTCGTCGTCAAGTACCGATTTAGTGCAAAGCCGTGTATAAAGTAGAAATAACTAAAAAGTCATTCAATCCAAAGTTCTTGGTCAATGAGGAAATGAAGAAAATTGTATTACCATGGTAACCTGGGGACTGAATGATTCTTGTTCAACAAATAACTAGGCTAAATTTTACCATAATAAGAAAAAAAAAAATCTGGTAACCTGGAAATATACGGTGAACCGTTACCACACTACAACCAATGTAGTGATTGGACTTCTCGCTGCTACTACCAGACTTCAAGCTATTTCTGTATACGAACACCACGTATCGACTCGCCACCCCACGCGGCCCAATGAATTGGAAGCAAGGTCCCAAGCCGTTATAGTTATAATCTACCGAACTATTTTTACGGTTCTGAGTAGTGATTCTACCTATGCATGTCTTGTGGCATGCAATTTTGAGGTCATGCCTTGTGCTTGCTTCATTGCCTAGTGTAGTGGTCTCCACACTACGGGCCGCATCTGGCCCGCCAGAGTGATCAATCCGGCCTGTGATAGTTGAATGGGCCATACTCATTGATTAGTTTAGAAATTATACGAAATGGCAGGAAATTTAAATCGGTTTGGGCCTTTGAAATTTACTCAATTAATTAGTGTGGCCCTAAGAAAGCAAAGTTTGGAAACCTCTGTTCAAGTGAATACATCATGTGTTGGCTAATTTTTGCCATGCATGATTAGAAATTAGCCGATATCAGCACATCCACGATTTATGATGTTTCAATTACTTTCATTCGAATTTTGCTGCATTTTAAAAGCCGTTGCACTCTGCTGAGAACGATGAGTTTCAATATGTTCTGGTTTCCTGCAAGGATATTGAATTTAATCTATAATAGAAAATCTCACTCCACTCTACCCAAACATTGAACAAAAGTGAACTTGAGAGCCAAAAGAAAAGCGTTGGTGTTGAATTGACGAAGAAAATGTTTTATATAATGTTTAAATTCAGGTTTGTTATCGACCAAAATTAATTTCCAAATGCAATGTTGAAAATAAATGCTCGTTTTAGTTTTCCTCTATGGTGCTCCAATAGTAGCGTTGATCAGTAGTCCAATGTAGCTCAGTAGCCCTAGAATAATTTTTTTCTGCTATGCGATTATACTAATTTTATGTGTACGAAATAACTGTATGTTAAAGTTCGGTTTTTCGACGCACTTTAGCTAAAAATTAAGAACTGACACTTTTTGTTTTTCCGGAAAAGATAAATAATTTTTGCGCTATCTATATGAGATGAACAGCAATGTTATTGATAATTATTAATAGGGCAAGGTCATCAACGATTCTCGGATTAGCACTGAAAGTTGCATCCGTTATCTTGACGTTTTCAGTACAGGCTATGCCATGAGCCCATGACATCTTGGCCAGTAGCCAATGTGACGTCGTCGTGAGTTAATGTGTGTGTGACAGGTGCAATGGAGGATATTTTTGAAAATGAGCTTATTACAAGCATAATTCACACACACTCAATCATGTGGAATCGATACATCGTGTCATTAATGACAAACCCATTTGGGAACAATGCTTGGTTTGGTACGGGAACAACAAACGGTCCTAACATTTTAGGTCCGTCTGTGTTTTTGACGTTTGTTTTGACTGTGCTACTAGTGACTGTTGCCATCAGCAATAACCCTACCCTGAGGAGCCATTTGCACACTATATTCGGGCTAATAATACCTGACATCAACTTCAAGATTGCAACGTTTTCCGATGGGAGGGGCTTCAGTGATATCACTGAATGCATCAGCACGAATGTCATACACGAACTCACCGAAGGACTCGTCGGAGTGTACTCGATGCAGGGCAGGCGAGGCAACATGGAGGACAGGTTTAGCGTCTTGCAGGATGTTCATGTTGGCTTGGATAAGAAAATGTCTTTCTTTGGAGTTTTTGATGGTCATGGAGGCCAGGTGAGTTGGCTGTAAACACTTGTTATGGAAACAATATTTTCTTTGTTAGAATTTATTGTTTTTAAAGTAAGTGTTGACTTTCTAATTGAAAATTTTGTCTAGCCATTTTTTATCTCATTTTCAGAAGTAAAATAAAGTGTAATAGCTTTGTGGTTTGGTTTTTGTGCACTTCCATTCTAGCTTTGCTATTTACATTTGTTTTACCTACATTGTCTTGACAAATATAATCATGTTAATGAATTCCATAGGATTGTGAAGGCCAGGGTGTAATTTAAGGATTGGAGGGCACAAATTAGAAAAAAGTTCCAAAATTTTTGTGAATGACTGTAAAAATAGTTCACTTTTCTCCTCATTTTATGATGGAAGGTTCAGAAGATCAATAATATTTTGAGTCATTACATGTTTTTAAATTTTTTCATTGTGGTTTGAATAATGTTTTCATTGTCATTTGATGAATTTTAAAACTAATAATCAGTAAATAATCACGGATTTTAAACTTTTCAAAAATTGAATTCAGTTTAGTGCTTGAGTTCTTTAACAACTTCAAGTGGCTATTTCTCTCTATAATATTCAACATTCTTTTCTTATAATGATTTTCTTTGGATAAACCAAATTGCGTTAAATTCGAAGTAAAACTTATCCTTCATCATATAAAGGGCATTTAAATATCCTCACCCTGAGTTTAATACTGGTACTTCTTTCAAATTGTTATACTATTTAACAATACCTCACAAATATGAATCTAAAATTTCAGTAATGACAAACCTAGTGAATCACAACGCAAATATTGAAAAACCTACGCAAGCTCAATTGCTTGAACTTGAAGTTGAGGGCCGACATTGTCAGAGCTTTTGAAACAGCCTTCGCACCTCATTACTGTCAAGATCGGACTGACGCATACCATTATCCGCTTTAAATTGTTACTCAAGGAATAATCATCCAGAGGAGGTATCAATTCTAAGCGTTAATATATATGAGTGTTGAGCAAATTACAAATGAAGCAATGAAGTTGAACAACTTGCAGGAACAGATTTAAAGGTGCAACACTTTTGTTTTAGTTTTTTAATTCATTCTTAATAATAAGATTATCTGGAAAAAAGGGCGCATTTCAGAAGTAAAGTGCATAAAAAATACAGTATTTCTCTCATGGTGTCGCTTCTAACTCAATTTTAAACATGCATGTTATTTGGAGTATTTAGCTATAGTGTTCATAGTATTTTGTATACACTTTAATTTCATGACAGGAATAGAGACATCCCTTTTCGGTAAGGCCGAGTAGCTAAAATATTATTTTCCTCAGGTGCCGGTAATAGTACTAATGAGTGTATAAAAAAGTTTCATAACCTTGCTGTTTGAAGTATATTGAAAATGAAGGTATTGTAATAAAAATAATAATTTTTTGTGGACATACAAAAGTTCTAGAACGGTAAGTTCAAAAGGTGGTGCATCCTGTATTGCAGATAGTTATTACATACTCATTACCGAAACATAAATACTCATTACCGAAACATGATTTATCAGAAAGATATGCTATTTGATAATATTATCCACCAATTAAAATTTCTACGTGCTCTGTCAAACTGTTCGAGCATCCATTGCCGTTGGTTTTGATGGACTCTACACACAAATCTGTAGTTATTTCTGTATTGTCGCAAAAGTTTTTGAACGTTATTTAGTTGGACGAACGTGTAACGTATGCTAAAAGGTATCACGCTTTGAACATGAATATTCATTTATTCAAATGTATACCAAATGAAATTGGAGAGCGTCATTTGAAAATAGTTATTTCCGATCATTAAAACCAAAAAATTGGCATAGAAAATGTTATTTACAGTCTGTTAGTTGAAAGCCACTCTTCTATTTTCTTATCTTATGAATATAATGTACGACAGAAAAATAATTCTGAGCAGTTTATTTCCAAAAAGTTGTAGAAAACGACCATTTGTTTTTTAAAATATCATGAGATAAAGATTCTTTGTAGATTAGCATGCTTGGGATCTTGATACTCATTCAATAGTCGAAAAAAATTATTGAAAGAAAAGAATGATAAAAGCTTTTGCTTTGATGCCGTAATCAAGGTTTCATAATTCGCATTTATACATATTAAAAAAATTTAATACCAGCGACGATGCATTGTTGACAACACTTTTATTAGTGCGCACTTACGTTGAAATATGAGCATAGGAACTTGCGATATCAGTGATCAATGTTGAAAATAAGATATAGATTGAAAAATTCTGCGTTTATGAGTATGAGGTCGTCATTCGACATCTTCTACTCAAACGTATCAAATATGCATATAAACAATTTGGAAAAATGGAACAACATAGCTACAGATTTTTCGTGAAAGTATGTCAAGTGGCTTTGATTAGAACATGTTTGTCAAATCAAAAAATTTATGTTTTCTGGCAAATTAATATCTTTTTATATGTAAAACATCATGTGAACTTATTCTTTTAAAGTTAATGAATAAACATCTAGCCAAAAATTTCTAAGTTAGTCGTATTTATCACGAAATAATTATAACACTGTATTGGACTTCAATTTAAGTGGATGCAGTTGCCCGTGGGATATATAGCATTGATGACCTAATTGTTTTTTTTTGTGCTCTTATCACTGGGAAATTAGAGTATTTCATTCACAAATGTAAGCACAGGAATTAAATGATTCTTAATTTGTTTTTAGAGACTCTTGTTGCCATTTTAGATAAATCAGTCATAAATCACACTTATTACATTTTATTCTCGATGAATAATGTTAAAACAAAGTCATTTACTTGGCTGACAAAATCTTGATTATCATTAACTCGATATAACAAATTTTTACTCATAAATAATCATTCTCAATCTAAGCACTTCAATGCAAACAAAGATATCATGTGATTTTATGAACAATATAAGGGAAAAACAAGATTTACATTTGAACTATTCCGCACCACGTTCAGAGGGTTAAAATTTTAAATGTCGTATTACATTGCAATAAATCCTCATATCCTTAATTTAACATCAGTGCATTACACTGCATACACACTGCCAAATTGTTGCTGCAGGATAGAAACATCGGAATGATATCAAAGGAACTTCTCCGCACTCCGTAGTTCATTTACATTCAGCAAGTGTTTTTTATGCCCAGAACTTGATCGCAAGGCTAATTTCTTCCTTTGAAAATACTGGAGTTTATTCTGTCTGCTACGGTGTGCGGGGAACAATAACAAATAACTGTATCTATAAATATTTTTTGCCATAAAAAATTACTCCTTCGTAAAGCTGAAATTTTTTTCTTTCCAATGACATTAGTATCCGTCCAAATACTGAAAGAATTATGGTGTAAAAGTAAATTTTAATACGATGTGTAATCATTTGAACGAGAGTAAGTTCTTTTTTACGTTCCTTTCGACGACAGTCACGGCGATTCAGTTCCTTACAAAATGTCGTCTGAATAGCATCTCGACGCTCTGTCTTATCATAGTTTATTCTTCTACTTTACATGGGAAAGCTACATGAAATTAACGTTTTCGTGATTTGATCCGTATTATAAGATGTTAATAACCTATTTGTGGTCCCTATTGATCGAAACTAGGGTGCCGGTTAAAATTTTTTGGCACGATAGAAATAGTTCACAAAAATTTGTTTGACTGCTACTCATACTTCCGAAGTGCCATTGTGTCCGGTCATAATAAAGCTCCCTGAT
This sequence comes from Platorchestia sp. MABIK, assembly GCA_014220935.1. Lineage (NCBI taxonomy): Eukaryota > Metazoa > Arthropoda > Malacostraca > Amphipoda > Talitridae > Platorchestia > Platorchestia sp. MABIK. The sequence continues at coordinate 17,736 of JACJUY010006626.1, forward strand.
ATTCTACCTTGGTGAAGGCTATTACCAAAAGTAAAACTAAACAATTCTTCAGTATGTGTAAGGTTTTGTGTTGCGTTAGGATTCCAAGATAGACTCCTCCCTTATATGGATATTTTTGGCTCAAATTTGTTGACACTTTTAATAAATAAAAAGTTAAAGCTTGAGTATTGTTAATGTATTTTATAATTGAATGTAACACTTATTCAAATTTTTTGGTCAATATGTATTTTAATGCGCTAGTGGAAAATAAAAATTCTGTTCCAAAGAATCACTAAAAGAATACGTGTAAAAAGTTTTACGCAAATGACATTCTACTTGCTGATTCGTTTTTTTTTAGATACAACAATAATTACGGTCAGATAGGAATAACGTTATATAGTCGGTTGCTTAGTCGCCACATTGTTGGGTCACGCTCACTTTTTTGGCGGGAGAAAAATGTCGGTTTGCGTAAGTTAAGGTAAGCTATTTTAGGTTGATTTATGTTATTTTAGGTTAGTTTATTTAACTAACCTAACATAACCTCACTCATCGATATATCAATACCGTATAACAGCATATTTAGGTATCGGTTCTTTCACTTTTATATATGACGTTCCTATAACTTCAAAGGTGAATAATTCAAAAATTACGCATCGCCAAGCAGAATGCCATTTCTGTGAAACGCTTTTAAATATGTTTCTTTAATGATTCTTTGGAACAGAATTTTTAATTTCCATGAGCGCTCTAAAATACATATTGACCAATTTTTTTATTAAAAGTAAATTGAAGATGCTTTGTTCTGTTGCCAAATTTTATTCATAGTAGTTGGTTTTATTCTACTGGAAAAATGTTTTCAAAATGCTGACATTCTTTGCTGCTATGTGTATATTTTAATGGTCTGGTAAATTTATAATCAAGTTATAAGCATATTTGGTAATAGATAAAAACTTCTAGTTTCCAATATCTACACTGTTTTCTAAAAAAATTAATTTCTTCTATTTTCAGCTTTAAACTGATTAAAATTATTTATTAATAGTAAAGTTGAAATGTGATTTGTGTTTTGAAGCTTAAATTGTTTGTACATTAGGCATTTTTAGATATTGTTCTAAAAAAAGTTTACTTCTATGTCTCATAATTTTTGTGTGAAGTAGTATCCTTTATTATAGGATATTGCCTGTACAAAGAAATGATAACTAATGAATTCTCCTTTTCAGTTTGTTGCAGAATATCTACGGTCTCACCTTTTCAACAATACTGTAAACAAAATCAAGGAACTTCGTTCTAGCTCTCAACCTAAAAGTCGAGAAAGTGAAGGACCTAAACTTCCCACGTCAGTCCAGAGGAAAGACTCGAGAAAAGCCTCCTGTGAAATCAAGGTTACCGAGTCACCAACACAACCAAAGGTTGCAGAGAACCAGAAGCCTGTCAAAAGCCCTGCATTAGTGAGAAAAAACTTAACTGATGCAGATAATCTTTTGAAACCTGATCCAGAGGCTAAGACTGAACCAGAAATCAAAAATGAATCTGAAGAACCGCTGAAAAAAGATGATATCTATAATTCAATTAATATCAGAAAGAAATCCATTGCATCTTTGTCTTCTAATGATCTTGCAACTACTAAGAAAGAGAAAACAGAAAATGAAAATGAAGATTATATGGACCTCAATGAAAATATCAATTACACAAAACTGCTTACTGATCAGTTACTGGATTTAGATGCAAAGGTTGTTGATCACTGCAAGACCAAGACTGATTTATCAGGTGAGTTTTTAGGTGTTTGAAATTAGAAATGTTACAATGATGCACAAATAAATGTGGGACTTGCTCACTTTTGTATGGAATCAATATTACAACAATATTTTGTGTCATTCCCTCTAGGGGTCACAGGATTAGAAATAGGTTTACGTTAGTTAGATTGCGTCTCTTATGCCATACGGACTGGAACATTTTGGGGTGATAATTTTAGATTACCTCAGGTATAGATAGGTCTTTGGGACTTCTATCCTTTGTAATAACTTTTCTTGAATTCTGTGTGTTCTTTGTTATCTCTACTTGTTTTTTCTTCCTCTTCTTTTCTAATTTCTTTTGAGAACATTTCTTTTGCTTAGATTCCATATTTTGCTTAGCTCATAGTAAATGGTCTGTCTTTCTCTTCTGTGAATACATGAAGAAAGGGAAAAGAGACCTTTATTATTATATATGTTGCATGTTATTCTCTTTGTATATGAGTGGAGAGCTGAGGTGAACTAGGTTACATACTGTCAGTAGAGGTCACTTACAGCCAATGTTGCAGCACTGTTGGGGGACAGGTAGGCTTCCTACCATCAACACGTGTAGCTTAGATCGCTAGCACTACTTTACATTGGTTGTGGACGAACTATTCACTATTTCTACCATGTCTCAAGGTGAATAAATAAGCCCACACTCCCAGGTAATGGGTTTACCATTCTTATCTTTTGTTTATTTATACACTTTTACAATTATTACACCAGTATACGTGTGAAAATAACCAGGAGCGGACAATAATAATTCCTACCTACAATAAACCCTACAAAATGAGTCCTCTCAATTATTACACGGTTTAACTATATTAGGAACATAAGCATGATAGCACCACAGAGTAGATTCCCACTCAACAATAATGGCCGACCCAGGGCTTGGCCTGCAGGAATGTAAGAGTAGCAGGGGCGTAAGTGCAGCACGAGTGCAGGGCAAAGCGATAGGAGATGCAGCGGCAGTAAGGCAGCGGCAGATGCCGGAGTGCGGCAGGAGCTGCCGGAGTACAGCAGGAGATGCTGAGGTACGGCAGTAGGGGAAGATGCCAGAGTACGGCTGCGGCACTTTCGAAAGGAAAAGATGTCCAAGGAAGAACCGGCTTTTGTTGTGGACTGCCCCTTTGCCTCAAGGTTGTGGCTGACACGACAGAGCTTCGGGTGATGGCTCCTGCTCTCTGGCTGGAGGTTGATTGGAGGTCTTCCTGCCAATCCACCGCGCATAATAAATAATAACTTCTAATGATAACACAGGCAATAAGGTACAAAGTTTCTCACTTTCACATAACGAATAAGCAATATCATTTACAAAAAAAATGTTTCAATAAACCTACACATTATTTTATTTTGGTACTTTCCTGCCTATTATTCTTACCCTTGCTAGATGGCACTGCTCTGAATAATCGCCCGTATTCTATATTGCTACACTTTGAAATTTAATTTTTATTACTATTTCACAATAATAACTCTGTTCTGAAACAGAAAAATACGGGTTAGGGAACAGGCAGATTGCACCATCTCCAAAACAAACATGGTTTAGGAGACTGGTGGATCGCCCCATTACAGCACTTCTTGAAGGACACTAAAAACTCAAATATGGAACCTTTAAGTGACTTAGAATTTGTACAGCATATGTAAAACTCTATCTAATTAGTTGGTTTGGTAGCTCATCACCATCCATGTTCTGTTTTAAGTCGTAGCTCTATGCTAATCTTTTCTGGAAATAAATTACTGAATATTTTAATGCCACAAACATCATTAGACTGAAAAGATTTAAGAATAACCACTATGCTTCAGAAATATTTTAACAAAAAGCACAAGAAATGATTAGCACAGTGCAAAATCAAAAATTACCACACACTGAATTGTGGAAATTATCTGCTACAAGTTCCCATTTTACAAAGAATATAGCCCAAAGCAAAGTCACATAAATAACTTGATCCAACTGGTCATGGATGATCTAGTGACACATGCATTGCAGGCAGCACAGCAGTGGTGGCCGTGCTGGATGGGGAGCTGCTGGTTGTGGGCAATGTGGGAGACTCGCGTGCAGTCATGGCAGACGAGCATGGCAGGGCCGTGCCTCTCTCTTTTGACCACAAGCCCAATCAGGTGAGCTGCTGTTTTTTGTGCTTGTACATGTACCTCATATTGCCTGCTTGTAATTATAATGTCTGTTGATGTACAATTATACATCATTTGCTTATGAACTCTTGGTGATGCAATGTAGTTTGAAAAATGATGAAGTGCAAATTTGCAATTGGTTTTGCTATTATTATATTATATTCCATGGGATTTGTATCAATTGGCAATGTTATAATTTATAATTAAAATTTGTTGAGTGTGTTATTTTATTTACCATGCACATCATTGTTTCCAAAGAACATAATCATGATCATTTATGAGTACTGTACTATAAGTTTAATCACTGATCATAAACTGGAAAAGATTGCATCTAGAGGATTAAAATTCACATCTACTTTTTGGGTTCATGAGTTACCCAAGTGAGTCAGGATTGTTTTCAATGAACATTCTGCAGTGTTGAAAGTTGTAGACTGCACTACAAATACAAAATGGGATAATTTTATTACTGTTGAGTTCAAGGCATTAGAAGAAATGCTAAATATAGAAAGTTGTGGACTAAACTACGAATACAAAACTACCTTACATCTAAGTTCCAATGCACCTAAAGTGAGCGGCAGTGTTGAGAAGTTGTAAGTCGGTGCAGCCTTTATTGTGATGAGCAAGCCTTAAACCTAAGTTCCAATACACCTAAAGTGAGCGGTGGTGTTGAGGAGTTGTGTGTCGGTGCAGCTGAAGGAGCGGCGGCGCATCAAGGAGGCCGGTGGCTTCATAACGTTCAGCGGCGTGTGGCGGGTGGCAGGCATCCTGGCCACGTCCCGCGCTGTGGGGGACTTCCCTCTCAAGCACCCCCGTCCCCTCGTCACCGCTGAGCCTGACGTGCTCACTTTCAGCCTCAGTGACCATAAGGTGACGGTGTTTTGCCTAGGTGATGGTGTTCGGCTTCAGGGACCATGTTTGGCCTCAAGGACCATAAGGTGACGTTGTTTAGATTTGGTGACGATTAGATGACCATATTTGATCTTGTCGGTCATAGAGTGAATATGTTTGACTTCAGTGACCATAAGGTGAATATATTTGGTTTCAGGAATCACAAGGTGACCATGCTTCCCTTTGGTACCCATAATGTGATTGAAATGAGATTGGCTGTGGTGACCATAAGGTGTTGCTCTTTGGGTGCAATGACAACAAAGATGCCTATTCAATTTGGCGGCAGTGACAATAAGGATTTTATCTGAATTATTAAGCAACCATGAGGGTAGCTTAAATTTCTTTTCAGTGATCGTATGATGGCTGTTCTTTAACCCTGAGTGTCCATGGAGGGGCTTCGTAATTTTAGTTTGGCCATGGCGACTGATCTGGCTTTTGTGACTTTCGGTGCAGCCTCAGTGATTGCATGGCAATGCTTGGTTGTGGTTCTCAAGTTCTTAAATTTAGTTGCTGGGTTTATTTACTGTGAACATAAACATCCTTGTGCTCCGTGCACTTGAAAGTTTTGTCTTTCTTGTCTAAGGGAAGAGCTTTCCCACATCATCTTCCTGCCTTCCAGTGTATAGATGACTCATTGAGCTGTATCTCACCCTTATTATGTACCTTGCATAGATGACGTTCCGGATCAAATTTTGGATAATTTTTGTGTCAATTGTTGCATCTTCCAACCTCTGATTGTATCCATCTGAATGCAGGTGCTGGAAACAGCCATACATGAAAGCATCTCACTTATCAGTGTTCACCACAATAGTTCATTGAAAGAACACTAGTCTTCTAGTAGCAATGGTCTTTTCAAACTGCAATTTTGTGTTCAGTCTACTTAGAGGCCTCATGAAGGGGATATTTTATTTCGGGAAATTAGCATTCTCCTGAGGAAGAGGTTAGGTCCTGAACTGAAAGTAAGATAGGCCTTGCTTGTGTAGAAAATGAATAATTTATTACTGTGGAATTTTTTTTTCGAATATTTGATGTGTTATTCATCATTTATTATTCTCTTTCTCAAATTTTATGTACTATCGTGTACTTTTTTAAATCTCTCTATTTTTATACAGAGAATGTATCGACACAATTTGTGCATAGATTCTGTTTCCTGTAGGCCCATACTTCTAATTAACTTTGAGACACACATTGTAATTCTGGCGTCCAATCCAAACTTCTATTTTTAATTTCAGGCACATTTTGTTGTTCTGACGTTTGACCCAAACGTCTAATTTAATTTCAGGCACACTTTGTTGTTCTGACGTTTGACCCAAACTACTTCTAATTAAATTTCAGGCACACTATGTTGTTCTGACGTTTGGCCCAAACTTCAAATTTAATTTCAGGCACACTTTGTTGTTCTGACATTTGACCCAAACTTTTAGTTCAATTTCAGGCACACTTTGTTGTTCTGACGTTTGACCCAAACGTCTAATTTAATTTCAGGCACACTTTGTTGTTCTGACGTTTGACCCAAACTTCTAATTCAATTTCAGGCACACTTTGTTGTTCTGACGTTTGACCCAAACGTCTAATTTAATTTCAGGCACACTTTGTTGTTCCGACGTTTGACCCTAACTACTTCTAATTCAATTTCAGGCACACTTTGTTGTTCTGACGTTTGACCCAAACTTCTAATTCAATTTCAGGCACACTTTGTTTTTTCTGACGTTTGACCCAAACTTCTAATTCAATTTCAGGCACATTTTGTTGTTCTGACGTTTGACCCAAACGTCTAATTTAATTTCAGGCACACTTTGTTGTTCTGACGTTTGACCCAAACGTCTAATTTAATTTCAGGCACACTTTGTTGTTCTGACGTTTGACCCAAACGTCTAATTTAATTTCAGGCACACTTTGTTGTTCTGACGTTTGACCCAAACGTCCAATATAATTTCAAGCCCTCTTTGTGATTCTGGCGCCCACCCCAAACTAACCTTTTGTGTACTTCCAGGCGCACTTCGTGATCCTGGCGTCGGATGGCCTGTGGGATGTGCTGAGCAACGAGGAGGCGGTGGCGTTCGTGCGAGCCCGGCTGTCGGAGCCGGACCACGGCGCCAAGAGCCTCGTGCTGCACGCCTACAACCTCGGCTCCCAGGACAACATCACCGTCGCCGTCATCAACTTCGAGAAGCTCAAGCCCCTCCAGGCTAAAACTTAGGCTTCTGTGGTCTAAGAGCGTAGGCTTCCTTGGGCTGCTTAGGCTTCAGGCTAGACTGTAGGCTTCTTTGGTCTGCTCAGGCTAGAGCTAAGGCTTCTTTGGTCTGCTCAGGCTAGAGCTTAGGCTTCTTTGGTCTGCTCAGGCTAGAGCTCAGGCTTCGTTGGTCTGCTCAGGCTAGAGCTTAGGCTTCTTTGGTCTGCTCAGGCTAGAGCTTAGGCTTCTTTGGTCTGCTCAGGCTAGAGCTTAGGCTTCTTTGGTCTGCTCAGGCTAGAGCTAAGGCATCTTTGATCTGCTCAGGCTAGAGCTTAGGCTTCTTTGGTCTGCTCAGGCTAGAGCTTTGGCTTCTTTGATCTGCTCAGGCTAGAGCTTAGGCTTCTTTGGTCTGCTCAGGCTAGAGCGTAGACTTCTGTGGTCTGCCCTGGCTAAAACTTAGATTTCCCTGGTCTGCCCAGGCTACAGCATGTCTAGGCTAAAGTTTGGCTACTGGGGTCTGCCTTGTCTAAAGCTTAGGCTCCTAGAGTCTATTTTGAGTCTTGTATAAAGTGTATTGAGGTGAAGAGTAGGTGCGTCGAAATTATCTAAAGTAGAGCCGAAACTTGGGTTGATCCAAAGCTGGCTGGGGCTATGTTGATCTAATCTTTCGTGCAGTTTTGGTGGCCGTGACAGCTTTGTTGCGCTGGTCTTGCAGTGAGAAAATTATCTGCTAGCTCATGCGTGGAGCTCACTTTTAGCTAGGATTTTGTTGTGTTCATTGAAAATCGTTCCCCTCAGGGGGATACAACTATTGTATCTATGGGAATTAGCGCTCCCAGGGGGACTATGTGAGGGCCCGAGCTAAGGGTTAGGTAGGCTTCCTTTCTGTTGAAATAACATAGGTTTTTGTTCTGTTACGGACCATCTTTTTTCGGTTCACTGCTGTCCTGTTTTTTCAACACCTACTACTTTCTTCTTGAACTTTGCTCTTGTTTCATAAACTTCTTTCTCATCTTACTGTTTCTATGCCCTTTCTGCGTAGATTCCACATTCCCTAAACTCCATACTAAATGGTGTCTTCCTCCTTCCTCTCTTTGGATCGCCTTTGTAGCGGATAGGGAGGCTTAAACTAACTAATAATCTAATCTAATCATTGAAAATCGTGTGCTAGCTCACGCGTGGCTAAGGTTATGTGAGAATTTTGCTGTGATTTTGAATGAGATATATATAGTGAGTAAAGTCAAACGATGCTGTTGCCATCACTGAGATAGACAGATTTTGAGTTTGAAATAGTGAGTAAAGTCAACCGATACTACTGCCATCACTGAGGTAGAGACGGATTATGATTTTGATATAATGAGAAAAGTCAAACGATGCTTTCGCTATCACTGAGGTAGAGACGGATTCTAAACAAGCGTGGTGTGCTGGTGTAACATTTTGGTTGCTGACACTTGAACATTGAGGAATTCTTGCCATATATCTATTACTCTTTTGAGATTCTAAAAACTTTACCAACTTTGATCCTAAGTTTCAAATTACCTTAAAGGTGAAGTCTGTGGTTCATAAGTGACCCTACATGTGAGAGCTTTTCAATTCATGACCTCTCGTGATCAGACTGATCACGTGGAGCTCGAGTTTGTGTCCCGTGAGTTCGTAACGAGATTGATCACAAGCCATGACCTCTGTCCAGATCACACGACCTAACGTTGCTCTGTTCACTATGCAAGTTCTGGTGACTATGTTCAAATGTCCCCACACAATGTATGCCACATTACTTTCGTACTGTCAGTTATTACTTCATACTGCCACATTACTTTCAAACTGCGACATTACTTCCTTACTCTCTGTTGTCGGTTCTAATGAGACGCCAAAAACGCTGACCAAAGTTTCCAATTTTGAGGTAGTTGCTTTTAGCTTTGTTCTAATTTATTTATTAAATAAAGAACCGTTTTGAGGGGACCTTCTAAATGATTGCACTTTAGATAGCTGTACTTTACCTGAACCAGACAACTCGTTAGTTTAAGACACTTTGTAGCTGTTGTGGTTAACGGGTTTGTTCTCTCATATCCACTCCCAGGTGGAATATGTGAGGTCCCGAGCTAAATGCGGAGTAGGCTTTCTATTTGTTGAAGAATAGGTTTTTTTTTTTGTTACGGATCATCTTTTTTTTTTTGTTCTCTTCTGTCCTGTGTTTCAGTACTTACTAATTTCGTCTTCAACTTTTATCTTGTTTTATCAACTTCTTTGTCAACTTGCTGTTTCCATGCACCTTCTGGATAGATTCAGAACTCCAAACTAAATGGTGCCTTCCTCCTTCCTCTCTTTGGAACGCCTTTGTTGCGGTTAAGGAGGCACTAACATCTCTCATCTCTAGGTCTTAATTCATAGTAAACACGCTTACTATCTCATTTAATCTATTTTAATATTTTCTATTTTCTCATGCTTCACATTAGATATATCAATCTTATTTATGTGTACAACTTTCAGCAACACTAGTTTTTTTTGTAAAGTTTGGAGCCATTCATCCAGAAAAAACCTTCTGTGCAATGGAAGCCAAGTGGCAAACAGAGTTGCCAAAACGTAACTGTTGCACGTACGCTAAACATGGCTGTTATATGTGTTGCTTCTTGTGCAAATGATATCTTATAGTACCATTTGTGTTAATCACGGACTCTAGTACCATTTACATTAATCACAGACTCAGTATAGTACAGTTCATGTTAATCACGGACTCAGTATAGTACAGTTTACGTTATTCACGGACTCAGTATAGTACCATTTATGTTAATCACGGACTCTAGTACCATTTACGTTAATCACGGACTCAGTATAGTACAGTTTACGTTATTCACGGACTCAGTATAGTACCATTTATGTTAATCACGGACTCAATATAGTACAGTTTACGTTAATTAAGGACTTAGTAGAGCACCATTTACGTTAATTACGTATCCAGATAATGTGAGATATTCATTTTCTTTCTTTTAATATTAGAGAAATTAAACAGTATTTTAGAAATTGCCTCCCGGTTAACAAGTTTCCTCAAGCCATCCACAAACATCTCAACAACCGAAACTTTTAATTTTAACGTGATTCTTAGTAAACATGCGATCGTGCCAAGTCTACGCAGGTCTTTCTGTTGTTTTTCTTTGTTGCTTTTATTTTCGAGGAAACACGAGGCTAATTAGGCTTGAATTGATTATTTTTAATAGAAGGTTGAGCTAATTATTTATGGGTACCTCACGAGCTGCCCGTTTATGGATGTATCACGAGTGCAATGCGACTATACATCGTTTCTCAGGCCGCTTCCTTCTTTTAACTCTTCGTCGATCTTACTCCGTGATTTTATCTTCTTTATTCTTTTGTACACTTGTTATTTTATGCAGTATTTTCTTTACAAATGACATGTGTTTGCGGCCATTTTAGATTTGGGTTTTACAGGCAACAAAATTTGAGCAACTAAAATGGAAACCCGTACATCTTCAGTTGCAAAAACTGGAAATTATGTACTCTATTATTTGCAAAACCTTGGAATGATGTACATCATTGCTTGCAAAAGCTCGGAATTTTGTACATGGTCAGTTACAAAAACTTGTAATTTTGTACGTGATCAGTTGCAAAAACTTGGAAGGATGTACAGCATCAGTTACAAAAACTTGAGCTTTATCAAACAATGCAAAGGTGATATGCCGCCTCACCTCTCCTGTAGATGAAGAGTGGTGTAGGAAACGCGTTTCGATTATGACGGGACTCTCTTCTACTGCTAGTCATAGTTCTTTTGTTTATGTGATGCGCAGACTTGTGCGGTCTGTCTAGGAGTGAGGCTTTCGATGCAGCATTTATATTTCATTCTTTCTTGTTGCTTGGTTACTTGCAAAGGCTTGGTTGTAGGCAGTGTTTTGATAGTGACAGGTCTTGGTTGTAGGCAAATTTGGCTGGTGACAGCCTGGTTGCAGGCAATGTTTGGCTGGGGACAGAGCTTGGTTGCAGGCAATGTTTGGCTGGACAGAGCTTGGTTGCAGGCAATGTTTGGCTGGTGACAGGCCTTGGTTGTAGGCAAATTTGGCTGGCGACAGCCTGGTTGTAGGCAATGTTTGGCTGGTGACAGATCTTGGTTGCAGGCAGTGTTTGGTTGACGATTGCTTGCGGTTGGGTTTGGAAGAATTGCTGAATAATTCTAATTAACCATGGGGAGGCTGGAACCATTTTCTGGGAATATCACCCTAGGAAGCCGTCTGGTTGCCTGCTGTTCTGGTGTTGGAATCATACATGCGCGTATTGGAATACTCGCCAATTTTTCTAAGTAGGCTTTCTCTAGTGTGATTATCTTGTTGAAAAATCTGTGCTGCTTGAACGTAGCACTGGGCCCGTCTAGAAGCAAATGCTATTGCGTGGAATTCGGGGAAAGTTGGACAATTGCGCGGAACTCGGAGAAAGTTGGACTTGGGGAAATTGACGTGTGTTACAGTATGCGCATAAACATAAGCCGTGTCAGAGTGCATTTATTCAATTCAGATGTATAAGCTGTAACTCTCATATTCTCGTGTTGTAAGTATCGCGTGTGTGTGTGTGTGTGTTTTATCGCCCCCCGTGTTCTCTCTCCTAACCCTCCTGTCTTAGTTGTCATACTCTAATCTTACGTCTCTTGTGATATAGTCTATGGAAATGTGCGCACGCTTTCTTCCACCGCTTGGTGGTGAAGTTTGACCTATATAGCCAGATTCGTACCTCTAAACCAAAATTTTTTGACCACCTGTTCGTGGTCTTGTTGTTTGAAGTGAATTGAACGTTAGTAGTAGATTGTATTGAAGTCTTGCGTGTTTTCCTGAGTTTGGGAAATTAATGAGTTCCTCTTGTTTTTTTTGTATCGGTTTTTTTAAAAATCTTTCGTAGAGTGGACTATGTCCCTTTGATTATCATTTCAAGGTTAATGTGGTTCTTTCCTTCTTAAAGGGATGAAGTGCCTAAATGGCTGGTAATGAGACTGGTTGGGTGTTCAATCTCCCTATTTTTATATTATATGATTACTTCTCATTAGACTCTGTTTGAAATTGACGTAGGATCCTCATTACTGTTGTATCACATGATTTGTTCTCATCGGGCCTTGTTTGAAATTGACGTATGTTCATTGAGGTGTTAACTGCGTGCGTACAGCTCGTTGTTTAGAACCCTCTATTGTTATTGTTATGACTCGCATATTATTGTGCTGTTGGTTCAACTTTTAGTTGTTGAAAGCCTGTGCAGGTTCTCGTACTTTTTTACCTTACCTGATTTTTGGCCTTGAAATTTTGTAACTTAAATCCATTTTAATGTATTTTTTGATGGTCGTAATAATTTGGGCCTGAAAATCCTCTCAACTTTGAGTCAATTTCGATGAAATTTCTTTGGGAAGTTATAATTGTCACTTCTGTGCCGTGGTAACCTTTGTTAGGTTAATCATAGACTATTTTCTCACTGTTATTTGCTAGTGAAAAGGTTAGTTTAGAAGACGCGGTCTTTCAGACAAAGAAATTAGGAATGACTTTTATTCCTTCACAAGTAACTGACAATGAGATATCACTCAGTACGAATAATTCTGTTTTCTGTATTGGTGGCGATCGTGTAAATATTTCTTCTACTTTGGAAGGTAGCTTCAGTTATTGTGTGATTTGTTTCACTGTATTAATTATTGATGACAATAATATAATGATGAAAGTATTTTCTTCCTTACGAAGTTCTGATGAAGCTGCTGCTTTTTTACACACCTGACTATTGATAAATTTTATCCTGTCGTTGTATTGGTCACGGTTTTTAGCGTAAAACTTCGTAAGGAGAATGCGAAGAAATATTGGGCTAGTAAAAAGTCTGCTCTTGTGCTTACATGAGCATTTTAAAAAAATTCTCTTATGAGAGCACTTCTGAAATCTTGTTTCTTTTATGTGGTCCTGAGCTGAAAGTTAGGTGGGCCTTCTTTTTTGCTGAAATAACATGTTTTTGGTTTTGTTAAGGACCATCTGTTTTCGCTTCACTGCTGTCCTGTTTTTCAACACTTCTGACTTTCGTCTTCAACTTTGTTTCCGAACCTTCCTTCTAAACTTACCGTTTCTGTGCGCACGGGATCCTGTGTGAAAACGCACCTTGTGCATAGATTCCGCACTCCCTTAACTCCATTCTAAATGGTGCCTTCATCTTTCCTCTCTTTGAACAGGGGGACTATGTGAGGGCCCGAGCTAAAGGTTAGGTAGGCTTCCTTTTTGTTGCAGTAGAATAGGATTTTGGTTTGTTCCGGACCACCCTTTTTTCGGTTCACTTCTGTCCTGTAATTCAGCACCTACTACTTCCTTCTTCAACTCTGATCTTGTTTCATAATCTTCTTTCCCAACTTACTGTTTCTATGCCCTTTCTGCGTAGATTCCGCGTTTCCTACACTCCATACTAAATAGTGCCTTCCTCCTTCCTCTCTTTGGATCGCATTTGTTGCTGCGGGTAGGGAGGCTAAAACTAACGACTAATCAAATCTAATCCTCTCTTTCAACATCTTTGTTGTGGCACGGGAGGCTAAAACTTGCTTATAATCAATCAATCCTGTTTCTTTTTACATGATTTGGCCGGCCGAGCTTCTCATCGCTGCCTCACGATGGCTCGTCTCAGCCTTGCAGTGTACAACTTTTAGTGTCTTTAGGACCTGTTCTCAGCATTGCCATAATTGTACGTATTCTGTGGTCCAGTCTATTTTGTGTCATTTCTCAAACCGTAGCTGCATGTTCTCATACCTTGCCTCTCTTGCCCCATTGTATAGGTGCTGGCTATGGGACTGGTGCCCCTGGGGGGGATACTGTTCGGTCCCCGGGGGTGCTGGCTATGGGACTGGTGCCCCCGGTGGGGATACTGTTAGGTCCCCGGAGGTGCTGGCTAAGGGACTGGTGCCCCCGGGGGGGGGATACTGTTAGGTCCCCGGAGGTGCTGGCTATGGGGACTGGTGCCCCCGGGGGGGATACTGTTAGGTCCCCGGAGGTGCTGGCTATGGGAGTGGTGCTCTCGGGGGGGATACTGTTAGGTCCCCGGAGGTGCTGGCTATGGGACTGGTGCCTCCGGGGGGAGACTGTTGGGTCCCCGGAGGTGCTGGCTATGGGACTGGTGCCCCCGGGGGGATACTGTTAGGTCCCTGGAGGTGCTGGCTATGGGGACTGGTGCCCCCAGGGGAATACTGTTTGGTCCCCTGAGCTGTTGATAGGACTTCAGGACTGTTTTTCGTGCTCAGTTTGTTTCTTTCAATTTTCATGCCTTCTTTGCTATCCCGTTTTTTTGTCCTGTTTCTTCTAAACTTGGTGTTTCTAGACACAGGGCATCCTGTGTGGAACATATCTTGTGCATGGACTCCTCGCTTTCTACAGTCAATACTAAATGGTTCATACTCTTTACGCTCTTGGTACCGCCTTTATTGTGGCTCGAGAGTCTTACATTTCTTTTCCAAATATTGATGTGGTGATCCTGTTAATCCATGGTAACACCATCATCGCCCCCACCGCCTTTGAGATTTGGGGCTGTGTCTTAGTTAGTACGATCTTCGGCCTGTAATCAATTGTGGGTTCACGTAAACGTAATATTACATTACTTGGCTTCTAATCTGTTGTGGGTTCTTTTGGGAACCTTGATATAATGTCACTTAGCCTTCAATCTGTTGTGGGTTTTGGTAACCTTGATATATCAGTTTGCCTGCAATCTTTCGTGGTATGAGTCTTGAGTCTCATTTTCCTAGCGTATACTGATGCCCTTATCGTCTTCGTAGTTTTTTTATGTAAAACTCGGCTCATCTGAATAGTGAGTGTAGTAATATCGTTTTTCGTACTAATGACCGTAGCGCAACATTCAAAGTACGGTCAGCACCCGTAGCTACTGAACTTTATGCGTGTTGAGGCGTGAGCTTGTGGACGTTCTATTTTACGTGTAACTTTTTTGCTATTGTAAAGGTTGGATTTCTTGACAATTCAGGTTATCGTAGCGGTGCAGCTGTCGGTGTAACGCCACTTGGATGAACTTAGTCAGTTACGACGTGAATTGTCTGAAGCTCCAATCCTGACATCTGTGACTTCATTTGGAACGAAACCTGAGAAATTGTGCTATGTAATTCTGTATCGAACCGTATATTGAATATTAAACTTATATTCAACCTGATCTTTTAAAATACAGCTGTGTGTATGTACATCTGTTGATCTGTATTGAACCCGATATGGTCCGCGTCTTGCTTCAGTGTGAGTCGACCATCTTGCGTCTCCATTGATGCATCGCTTTACACTACAAGATGGTATATCACATCAACAAACCTCGTTCGTTATTCATGACTCAAATTGTGCAAGGTTAAAAATTGCTTATTGTTCAATGTTAAAAATAGAGTATTCTCATTAGCTTTCTACAATACACTATTGGGTACTATCAATTTGCATTCCATGATATTAAATTGCAATTTATCCCTCCAGTGACAAAGTCGAGACGGTTGTGTCTCGAGCCTCGTTTGTTCAGGAGTTGATTCAAGGGAACGTCTGCTGGCTTCTACATACTAGTGGATTCAATCGGGCAGTAATAATGTGTTTATAAGAAACAAGTGATTGCGCAACAATTTCTTTATTCAGAAGGTTTGAATTACGCTTCAATCAGTACAATCATAGGTTGAGATAACAAGCCCTAACGGGAGCTAGTTAACTCTACACAAACGCCGATGAATATTTTCATTCTTAGCAAGAGGGGAATTCATTCAATGATAGTCAAATGATGTGACGATTAACTAGGTCAGGGAAACAAAACTATATACACAAAGCGTGAAATAATTTCCATTTATACCGTTACTTCGCCGGCGGGAGAATTGTTCATAACATTCACAGTGTAATTTCTACCTTACACCTCTTGATGTACATTCTAGATAAAGTTTTGATTTCATTAGAAGCACTATTTCTCGTTCGAACGATGCCGAAAGTTTGGAGCAATATTTCCCAGGATTTACTTACGTATTTCAGACGTAATCGCACAGCCATTCCAAGCCTGCCTGCCGGCCTGCGAGCCAGCCGGCCTGCGAGCCAGCCAACCATTCGACGCCTGCCGGCCTGCGAGCCAGCCAACCAATCGACGCCTGCCGGCCTGCGAGCCAGCCAACCATTCGACGCCTGCCGGCCTGCGAGCCAGCCAACCATTCGACGCCTGCCGGCCTGCGAGCCAGCCAACCATTCGACGCCT
>JACJUY010006627.1:9902-33478 GCA_014220935.1 Platorchestia sp. MABIK
AGGGAGTGTTAAGGCAGAGCAGGCCGACCAGCCTATAAATCGTACATAATCGACCACCACGTCCTTATTAATCCACCGGCGATACGTCCTTGATTTTCAATTGGGTTGTGACTTCTAAGGTCTATCGCACTGGATAAGCATTTAAATCTTGTTCGATTGACTAGCATCAGGTTACAAACAAATCATAGGGTAATGCACGCTTTTAGCTAGCGGAGTGAAGTAGGCCGAGTAATTCCTGTTTGCGTGCTGACACCTTCGAGCTCAGCGACTCTGGCTCTGAGAGTGTCGTCATACCAACTTACTGGGATGCACATGGTGCACTGCTATGTTTATAGACTGTAGAGGATTGCAGAAGATGGGGAGCTTACTGTTTTTGAATTTAATAAAAAATTAGCGAAGAGTCATCTCATCAAATTAAAGGTTGGAAAAAAAGTGAGGTAAAGCTTTAATTAATTCTAATTCAAGTTTTTCAGAGTACGTATGCAAGGTAAAGAAATGGCTTATGAACATCGTTAGACGTTGGTGGTACCAGAGAAGCTTTCTAACTGGAACATCATTTTATAATTTAAAAACTTGTTAACTATGTGGTCGAAAAGTTTGTAACAAAAGTTTGTTTAAAAATTTCTTAAAGACAAAAATTCTGCGCATGGAATGTTCTAATTTCAACAAATGCTGTATACATTTAAAAGAGAAATTTTTGGGGCTGTTCAATCTTAAACGGGAATTGTAGTAACTGTTTCATGATTGCTTTATGGGTTCACTTTTTAATTTTTTTAGGATCCATGGTCCAATTAGGCTATCATTCGGTAAGAAATAAAAGTATATGCGTGAGCTTCTTTGGCAAAAGGTAAAAGTTTTAGCTAATTTTTATCACCATATTAATAACGAAGCGTAGTTTTCAGAAGTTCGAGGAATAAGAGTTAGCTTGTCAATGATGCGAGAGACAGTTGAAGTTAATTTAAATGTGAACATCTGCAGAGGCCAGGTGGTTGTCCGCTGAGTGGAAGCTAACTGTAAGAATAACCTCATTGCTCATTGGTTTATTCCTATTACAGTGTACAAACTATATGGTTTGTATCATCTGCTGATCGAAAAAATGACTTACTTTGATGGCGCTTTATTACGTTTCTTTGTTTTGATTTTCGCTCATTATTTTATTCTAAAAGTAAACTTGCTCCTTATGGTGCCAGTTTCCTACCTTTGAGACGTGACTTCCGGGCATTACACTAGCAACGACTACAACCTCTGAAAGTACGATTTGACGTTTACATCCGAAGAGCGAAACTCCCCGTTTTGACTAATGCTGTACTGTATTTAAAACTAAAAGGGTTTCAGTGTTCGTCGCCATAATTTAACTAAATACTTACAGTAACTTGAAAAACTAGTTAATGCCGAGGACCCAGCTGGTAAGACATTTGAGCAGCTGAATGGTAGTTTAATTAAGGAAATCGAATGGTTTTTTTGAGGCCAAAAAGCGAAAATGAGATTATTGCCTGAAAATGCTCCTAAACCCTTCCTCTATCACGTAGAAACGTCATTTGTCCCGTGTTGGCAACCCCAACCCCCATAATTACCCCCAAATTTCCCCTCTCCACCGCAGACGCACACAGAGAGACCAGCTGCGGCTCTGCTCAGCAGTGGCTGGTTGCTCCAAATTTTTTTTCCTTGTTTTTACACAACTGTCCATTCATTACAGATGTTTAGTATTCTCTTGACCTTCTAGTGAGTGGTTTTGTACTTGTGCGTCCTGTGAAATGCCTAGAATATCAAATACAGCAGTCCGCTCTGGCAAAAGACGCTTTTTTGATATTGAGGAGCAATTCCAGCTACAATTTTTCACCTATGGAGGAGTTTTTTTTGCACTGTAAAGGTCAAGGTAAGTACTATAAATTTCAGAGGTAGTTTTTTGATAACTTAATTAGAGATATATTTTTATTGCAAAAAAATTAAAAATTGGGTTTTAAAAATTCAAAAATTGTAAAAAATATTTTCTGAAGCGTTACCAAAAAACTGTCCCTCACTTTTGTAGATTGTGAATCGAAAAAAAAATCGACTCTATGTACAATATTGGCTGAGAAATTGAAACTTCAAGAAATTTACCTTGGGAGTAGGGGGAAAAATGGGAAAATTTCGGTATGGGAAAATTCCTAAAACTTTATGGGCTATAAATGTTTATTCGAATGCTATTAACATGCTGTGAAAACCCGAGAGCTTATTTCACTCCGGAAGTATTTTTTATATATTACAACAAAAATTCATGGGAAAAAGCGTTCACTTCCCTTAAACTACACGCGACACATTTTACTTGATTTTAGTTAACATTGCAAGTTGAAAATGTAAGTTTATGCGTGTGATTTGACCACACAAAGAACATTGAATGAAATGGTACATAAAATGAGGGCAAAGCACAATGTAAAAAATAAAATATGCGCTTGGATTAACGACACAAAACATTAAAATGAATGACACTCAAACGAAAGAAATGCACACTGCAAATCGTCAATGTGCGCCAGCGAACTACTGCATAATTTAATGTTGCACAAGAAAACATGACTCACATAAAAGGATCACAAAATACCATAAATTGGATGAAATACCTTTATCGAAAGGTGCTACCGCAATGGCAGAATAAGAAAATGCCATAATATGTACTGCTCGTGAACTCACTACCAAAGGGTACAGAGGAGACAGTAGTAAAAAAAAACTTGAAGGTTTCATCCGCGACATTAATTGCCCACACCAAATACACAGCTGTAAGAGGGAACACAAAATTTGACACACGTTAACTACTGACAAATCTAGGGGTGCTTTCCACGCACATTCGTTGAAACACCTGGTTCTCACCTATTCCAACAACTTGCACATAATCACCTAATGAGCTCTCTTCGCAATACTATTTCAAGGTGCGTCTCCATTATCTTGCCCATTCTTCTGGCGTCCTGTTGCTCGTGCTGGTAAATCCTGGCTCCATTGCCGTTCTCACGTTAGAGCTTTGAGGCTGCTCTCTCTGCTGCTTGGAGGAATGATTCACTCCTCTTCACTGCGCAGGTGCTTAGATGCGCGTAATATGCACGTTCTGATGCCATCGTTCATCGGCGTGCTGAGGAAGCTTGGTGACTGGACGATTCTCGAAGATTGATCTAGTCTTGCTGCAGACTTCGTGATTGCGTGGTTCAACCTCGGTGTGCTGAAGGTGTTTGCGAGCTTGGAGATTCATGTAGATTGGAAAATTACAAGTTTGCGGTTGAATCGTTGACAGGCTGTGCTTCTCGCCATTTGGCTTCTTACTTTTGGCGGTCACCGGTGCATTTTATTTAGCTGGTGCACTTGGAGCTGGTTTCTGGTGCAGGAGGTACGCCGGTAACTGCTGGTGACATGATGCTTAGCTCATGAAGCATTAAATGTTGTTTAGTAACACTTTTACTTCGGTCCTAGTTCTGAGCCGTACTCGTGCGAGGTACGCAGGCTCCCGTGCACATACCGGCGTTCTGCTCTCGCGTACGCAGAACCACGTTCCATTAGTCGCTTACCCCAGAGAAAGAACCTCCCTTCTCTTCTTGCGCTCTGCTTCTATGCACTTCCCTTGCTTTCTTCTAGAAGCTTCGCGAATGTTCTTCGTTGTCCTGCTGTATCGTACACTCAGATTGGCTAACCCCTTGCTTATTCTAACGCATTGGTTGCTCATTGGTTACGGCCTTGTGCGCGTTCTT
Source organism: Platorchestia sp. MABIK (assembly GCA_014220935.1). Taxonomy (NCBI): domain Eukaryota; kingdom Metazoa; phylum Arthropoda; class Malacostraca; order Amphipoda; family Talitridae; genus Platorchestia; species Platorchestia sp. MABIK. Next base: position 13,613 of record JACJUY010006627.1, read on the forward strand.
TTCCCGCGAACTTCCGTGTTTGTGATTGGTGCGCATGGTGTGCGTCGCCTTCCTATGCTAACGTGTACCTCTTTTGGGCACCTCCCTCGCTTAAGCCGGGTATTATTCTGCACAACCCGCTTAAAACCCTATTATAACCCCGAAAACCCCTTGTTTCCTAGCACGTTGTAAATGAATCTAAACCCCCTTTTTTATATATGTATTTTACATGTCAATTTCGTAGAAGTTCCCCTTACGTTCGATGTAGTTCGCACTAGATTTCCATTCTCATGCCGCCCCTCACCCGTGCCCCACTCAGTGAGGAGACGCTTCACCCCCATATTCACCCTTACGGCCCCAAGCTTGTTCGCGGATGTCGTGTTGCTGTTTTCCCGCGCATTTATATATAATTATAGAAGTTACTATGATTCTTATAACTCCCATGCGGCTACGGTATTGCAACTGTCATGAATGAAAGCTTAATTTTACTTTTTGCGTAGTAAGTACACTGTGATACCAGAAAAAGCTTCCGGGACAGTGGAATAACAAATATTTGAATACAAAGGGGACCGAGGGTACGTACCGCAAGGGAAACGATCTGGGCGATGCTCGAGAAGACGCCAGCCCAGGCCATGCCGGAAACGAGGGCGTTGGTGCAGGCGCTGGGCAACTGGCCAGTGATGCCGTACAGCGAGCCTTGAAACACCGCCTCGAATGCTGCGCAAATATATAGTGTTCTGGATAATGTCTCCCAACTAAGCACCACAGTGAAATATTTGGCAGGAGTTGACATTGGACTCTAATTTTCCTGTTTGTAGACTCTCTTTCCCTGACCATGCTGGAGGTAGATTTGAGGGCGAACATTTCTGATTATTTTCAGTATTTTTGAAATACATTGAACTAGAACGCGGTCACTTTTCAATTTTATAAACTATTTTTACTACCTCACTTGTCGTCGGTATGGCAAATGAAATGATGTTTGGTAGTTAAAAAACATAAGCTTTGCTTTCTTTGATATGCGTGGATAGATGTTATGATGTTGGTTAGTGAAGTAAAATCAGCACTTCATCAGTCTTTTTGAAGTACAGAGAGATGTTCCGTTTTTCTTACCTTTATCCTCCATATTTTAGAGAACGTCAGTAATTCATAACACACACACACACCTGTTTATCACTAATATTTTTGAGTTAAATGCAAAACTCATTGCGTGCGCAGGCATTTCAGGCTTCAACTTCAAAATCGAATTTACGAAAGGTTCCAACTTTGACTTTGAAATGATCGAACTGTAGAAAGAGAAAATATGGTTTCCCAACTTAGAAAACCCTCAACATCCGGTTCAACTCGAATTACTAAAACGACGACGTGACGTATCTAGCTCATGCAGAACAACTTCACGACTGCCGTATAGACATGGTAATTTTTTCAGCATCGTAATATAGTAGTGATATAGAATTTTGACAGTAGCGAGTGAAAAACAGTTCATTAAAAGTTTTCCCAGATGAAGTTTTGGTCACTCAGAAATGCTGAGAGAAAACTTTTTTATTGTAACTAAATTTTCAATTGTCGAAAATATGTGGAAATCGTTCCGCATATGTTCAAAGTTATGGAAATTACTTGTAAGAAATCATTCAACAAATTTAACATCCAAATTTACCTCTTTAAGGCTTCCAGTTTTGTGTGAGATTTTTAATAAGCTAATTTTCTTCGAAACAGACTAGACACAAAAGTCTTAAGGATTCGGATCAAAAACAGAAAGAAGGTTAGAAAATCGAGAAAATTGTTCCTTTGCCATCCCTGAGCGCGATTGGAAGCGTGAGCTGGAGCTCTACCTTGCTGAAAGAGAAACACCGTCTTTGGAACGTCGTGTCAGCAAGGTTCTTTACCGATGATTTCAGAATGGGCTTAAGTCATTTTTTTTGCATCTATTTCATTCCCTCAAGATCAAAAACAAGAGGTTTCCTGTTTGCTGACTCTCCCCCTCAAACCATGCTGAAAGCAGGTAGTGGGGCGAATATTTTTGATGATTTCGGATATTGCTGCAACACTTTGTGCAAAAACTCGGTCATATTTATGATTGGAGCCTAGTTCATGAGCGTAAATATCCTCATCTGTGAATGAAATAGTGTCGAGACAATGAACTGCGAGTCGGCGGAGTGAAGCACGATTTTTCGAGTGTCTTTTTCTTCAATGCATTTGTAGGGCTGCGGATTTTTCTCAAATCAGAAGCGAGAGCTGCAGGGCTCTTTTCACGACTGTGTGAACAGACTCATATTTCAAGCTTTAAAACCATTTTCTCATGGACCTCATGAGACTTTTTGCAACCCATGATGCAATTTTCTTTCTGATTTTCAGCATTCTGATTGCAGTTCATGGATGGCCACTTTCCATATGACTTCTACTGCTTCCACTGTCTTAATTTTATTACTGTATATACTGTGCCTTAACCGAAATTGATCCTCGATTTTGCAATATGGAGAGTTCTTGTCACCTCACTCGGTGACTCTCCTGCTAGGTAGAACTTCACGATTGTTTTTCTTTGAATTTTCATTTTAAATCACGAAAATTTTACTAGATTGGGAAATTTTACTTACAACAAATGACAGCACATGCCAAGTTTAACAGATTTGGAAAATATAACACGTGAGAATGAACTCAATTTGTATTGAAAATCTTCCCCAAGTATTTGTGCTACACTGTTTTGGAATTAAAATGATTAGGCCAGTTACCAACTCATCCAATTTATTTTCGAACGAACATTCAAAATCAAATAATTTGACAAATAAAATGTATACCAAGGAGTGCTGATGAAAGGATATACGCACAGCTGATTTCCTGGCATTGCTAGTGGATGGCATCACACTATACATCACAAATTTCTTACCCTCATAAAATCATAACTAATTAGCTCCTGTTTAATAGAGTAGCACTCAAAACATGGAAAGCATAAACAAATTTTTATGGAGCACTTTCATTCAAGAATAATCGGTATTAAAGAAATTTTTACTTGTCCTGAGATTTTGAAATATTGCCTAAAGGCTCACAATTCATAACGGAGATAGTACACTCGGGCTTTTTATGATTTAAGTAGTAGGTTCTTTCTTTCAACTCAATAATATTAAAATACAAGAGCGTGAGGAAAATTTCTTAATCAAACCACATCGTGCTACGCCAGAGCACATAATCAGCTCACCACTTACACTTCACACGGTAAATTATGAACAGAACTTCTCGAAGCATACACTTCGTCTCGTTACAGCTACTTCTCTGATGCTCGTAATGTCTGGCCTCTCACTATGTTGGCAAGACACAGAATCCATCTCACTTACCACACTGCAGGTTACACAAACTTTTCCGCCGCATACTCCGCAGCAAACACAATCTAATTTGCCTGCTACTCCTCAGTTCACCAAATTCATTCCTTTCTTACGAGCTACATTTCAGACCATAGTTCGCTTACCATTCAAAACAGCGACGAGGATCAGCACGATGACGTAGAACGCAGTCTGCCCTGGAAAACCAAGCGCCATTTGATTTTTGTTGAAGGGTAAACGATAAAAATTTTTCCCTCACCTTGCAGTGTCATATATCAAATATATTTGATATTTGACGCTGCAAATATATCAATTGACGCTGTAGCTCATTGTAGTTACATGAGACAGTAGTTATATCAAAGAAGATGTCATAAAATGAGTCAATGGTTCATCCTCGGACGCATAAATTACAGACATGGCAATGAAAATATAATGTACAGAATTTGTTAGGCCAATGCTTCCCAGAGCTCATTCTGAGAGCCTCTCTTTCAACCTACCTTGATTAGTAATGAATACAAATACTGCAGGAAATTCATACGTATTTACTTATGACGTTACTTCACTTCTGAACGCAGAAAGTGATTTTAGGGCATCGTTTGATGTAGAAAATTGTTCCAACAATCTCATTATTCTGAAGCTATTCCAGTTTATTTCATGTGTTGATATAGCTTATTACAAATGCAACTTCATTTTTCACGGACCTCAAAAGTTACTCTTAAATTTTTTTAACTTTAGTTATTAATTTTATATTTTCAACAAGAAATTCTACGTGTAGTTGGGAGGTTTGAGATGGGTTTGCTTCTTCTTTCGACATTCGCATATGTAAATATTTTGATTTAATATGACGTAATTTTGCATCTCAGATACATGCGTAAATGACATTTTCTGTAATTTAATTTCAAATTTCAAGCACCTCTGCCCTTTCATTAACTCAACAGTTAGCATTTTAAGAATGAATTTTCCAATGACTTAGAAACTGATAAGAATTTACCCTTTTTAGAATGATTAATATCGAAAAACTGACTACGTTAAACTTTCCGTCTTTTCACAGATAATTTCCATGGTTGCTGTACTCTTAGTTTCCCATCAAACTGCGTCAAAATCTCACGTCGACACATCCCAGATTTGTAATCAAAGAGCACTCCTTCATGGTACATTCTTCTTTATAAAAATATTTACGTACAGTAAATATTCAACAATTTAATTTTGCAACCACAGAATAGCAATGCGTCAGAGCGCTTTTAGGTCAATTTGCTTTATTAATAAAACTGCATAATTTCATCACAGTTCTGGTTTGACTGCGAAGCTTAATCTTTTTTGCTTATTTCCAATTTTGAACTTATGCCAATAACATATAATAAATCTAAAAGTTCATTTTATTAAAAGATTTCGTTTTTTACGTACCTTTCTTACATTTAGACGACGGAAGGTCTTGCCTAATTTGCCGAGCAAGTTAGATAACCGTTGAGATTGTTTACTTTAAGGAAGAGAAGCCCTTCAACGAAGATTGTTAGTGTTTTCAAACCTGAAATTGAATATTTAGGGTATCCTTAGAGTTATGGACCTCTATTTATACGCACATTCGTCAGTGTCGACGATGGCGAAGATGGTGATTATACCCATAGACAGGAGCATCACTCCTTGGGTCACGATCATGCGAGGGACTTCTCGGACTCTGCACAGATAAGTTCAAAAATATTGATTTCATGAAGGTAAGCGCCATTTTGTCTCATTGAATGATTAACCCCTCCTTCCCCTCCACCCCAAGAGTGGCAATGTTCCCCGTTCTGATATTTCAATCAATCAAACTTTCACAAATTGATCATATGTGCTTAATCAGCCACATATTGTGCGAGAGTTGAGCATATCTTTGTACATCCATTTATTAGTAGTCTTAAAATATTGAGCCTTGAGTACCTCCTGTACGAAAAAATGAAACCAAATTTCACAAGGAGGAACCGCAATCTTAAACACACAACTGAACAGCCGTTTGGCACTTTTGAATGAGGTGAATGAAATTTTGATCATTAGCTGTGTTTCTATTTAGGAAATTTATTTTAAATTGATCCATTAAATCGTTAATGGGCACAGCTCCGAAGATCCGGCAAAAATCAAACGAGCGTTGATAGCAATATGTCTAAAGCTCTGTGTTGCCCGCAGAACAATGGTGACATGCCCAGAAAATGAGCTGGGTGTGTGTGGATTTTCAAATTAAATACCACAATAAAAAATCTTATCATTCGTGTGGTTACAGCCTCTAGTGGGCCATTTTTGATTATTTTCCGCTGAAGCAACCCACATGGGGAGCAGCCGTTTCTCTTTTACGCTGACGCGTGTAAAACCAATCAATCTGTTTATGAAATTTTTTCTCGTTTTCTATTTCAACTTCAATTTTCTGTGAATGAGTCAGCCTGTCTACTGAAGAAAGTTCAAGTTATTCAGCACTATTTCTAGCCCCATCGATTATATACCTAACACTATTCTTTTTCTCCATTTCTATGATGTTAGTTGGCAATCTTAAAACAAAAACTATGTGAATACCTGAAGCGAGATTATTGTTGCAGGGACGCGCAACAAGTACGAGTTCGTTGTTTACACTTGGAAAAACTCAACTCAAATTGCAAAACAACTTTCCTGCCTTTAAAGAATGTGGTAAGCTTTTCAGAGCTCTTTAGAATACCTAACTTTATATCATAAAACAATATTGATAGTAAATTATGATACGAATTGCTAGTGCCTAAAGAACGCACGCCACGAAGGATATTTTTGGTATGTTCACTAGACACTCTTCAAAGACTGGGACGAATACTCATCAAAAGGAACCCGAATAAATGATTTCAACAGGGTTGTCAGCCTTTTGAGGGCTTAACTTCCCCAGTTGAACTTCCCAGTTGGATTTGTGCAGTAAGACATACGCAGCGCAGTTCAGGGCAGTAATCTACGTGTCAGAATTAGTCGCCGCAGCATTTTAAATAGCGGCCAAGACTGCCAGCCAAGATGGCAGCGAAAAACTGCATTGCTTCTCGTAGAAACTTTTCACAAAAGGCAGGAGCTTCAGTCAAGTGTACTTTTCTGCACAGCCGCTGGGCAGCGCCAGCGCAGTTAGTTGCGTGATTCAAGTATGCGGGCTTTTAAATTTAACCCTGGTTAGCGATTAATTTTCCCAGGGTCTACAATTACATGAAGCTAGTTTCGGAAAAATCTAGAGCAGTGCATCTATCAACGTTCTCTTCAAAATATCTATAACTAAGGATTAAGATTTTAAGCATGGAGCTATATTTAGGTAAGATTGTAAATACGTCTCTCAGCATGGGTAATATTCACCTACAGATAAAACTATTGTTGGAATTGTGCAATTGCAAATAATAAGAGGTTCAAGCAATGTTTTTTTTGAGCTTCAGCAACAGTGCAGTTTTTTCTTATAATAATTATTAGCTTGTTCGTAGCATACATGAGTGTTAAAGGCAACACGGTTTTCAAAAGTGAAATTCAACACCTATATTTTTAAATTTTAACGTAGGGCGAAATGAAAATTTTTCATGCAATGTACTGTGAGTGCGACCTGTTCACATTCCTCTTTTGCGATGAATATTTCTAAATAGTTCTTTTACTACAAATTTTCACGGATGCGAATGGCTCTACTGCGTTATTTTTAACGGCGAGGGAGAGTTGGTGTTCTAAACTGGCTTGTGCACGTGTGCCGTCAACAAATGCCATATTGATTACATACCCTAGCGGCGTCAAATCTTCAATTGGAGCACCGTTACGGGAAATGTTTGAACATATATTCATCATTCACATGCGTACACCGAAAAATTGCATTGCAGCGAGCAAGTTATCTTTAATCAAAGTTCGATAAAGATTCAAATCATGTAATCAAGATAGTAAATAGAAAGCAGCATCTTCAAACATCTCCAGGGCTGCTCACAGGAATCGTGATGTTACAGAAGTGGTCTTCGATTTCACTCAATTTGTGGTGAATCAAAGTTGTGGGGAAATTTCCCAACAGATTCGTCCGCGGTGTACCTTGAATTCTGAACCATTAATGTAAACTGCTGGTGCTGCGTGGCAGGTGAGGTCGCGCAGCAGCAGCAGCAGCAGCGCATATTTGGGGTGGTGTCAGGTAAACAGGTAGCCAGGCGGTTTTGCGTCGGGCTCAGGCTGCGTCTCGGTCGGAGTCCCTTGTTACGTCGGCACGTCGCGAGCACGCTCGGCTCGATCGTGGCGTGGAGTTTGGCGACGGTCGCAGTCCTAACGTTTCCAGCCCTTCTTCCTGCATGTTCAATAATCCATTGATTGATTGTGTGTGTGAATGTGTAAAATTTAGGTTCTTTTATTCATTAAATAATTGCGTGATTAAGGTGGGTTTTAAGCCGCAATTAACTCTCCTCTAAAAGGCGTTTTCGCTGCTCTAAAAGCAGGGCAACTTTTCCCTATCGCAGTGAACCGCTGTCTCTATTAAACTATTAACTACTACTTACCTATTACCTATTAAACTACCATTGGGCTTATCCCTTTTCTTATTACTATCAACTGTATTGCGACTCCGATCTCGCCTTTACTCCCATCGTCTGATAGTCGCTCCGCACACTGAAGGATAAAATTCCTCAGGTGCGTTTCCGTTTTTCTAATATTTGTTGATAATTTAAAACTGGTTCATTATGCACATTTACCAAGAAAGTAGACTTTGGTCTTACCCTATGCTTATTTTTCAGTATCTCTAGCTGGCACTGCGTCGCACTGCGCACTCCGTGCTTCTCAACCTAAATAGCAAATTTAAGCCGTCTTGTGGGACAGCTGTAACCGAAATTAGAAAAATTGCATAGACTGTCGTCCACTTTTATATTCATTCTTAACTCTTTGAACAGCTCTGCTTAATAATATTCCTTTTGTCTAATTATATTTGCGTACATTTCTTTATTTTTTATATACAGCTATGAGGAGACTCATGGGGGCGTTGGTCGCGGTTTGACTGCTCTTGACCTGGTTGTCACCCTTCAGTCGAGTATTGCCTGCTTTTGCGCAAACTGTTCTTCTGTCATCCTGAAGTGCTGGGGATGAGCTAGCACCTTGAAGTTCCGCTGGAGCCTTGCGTCGTCCGCTTTTGCTGGCGCTGATTTGACTTGAGCCCTATAGTGCTGCAGCTGAGTGCTGCTTTCCATGTGCCTATACATAGACCGTCCTTGTCTGACACCCCAATTTTGAACATTAAATGCGTGTTTTAACCTAAATAATTATAAAATAATACTTTAGGACGAATTTGTCCTATTTTAAAATATTAACGTTCTGAATTAGCTGCTAGCCGTATTGGGCTTATATTTACTTACCCGTTGCCCTGCTAATATTAAGTTTCTTCCTCGGTGTTGCAAGGCGACAAATAAAATTAATATTGGAACCTTTTCGTGTCCTTGCATTTATATTAATCTTTTCAGCTTCGAAGAAAAGATGTTAAAATCAAATGTGTTGAGGTAGTTTCTCACAAAGTGGTGAAATGAAGTTTGCTTCAATCCATCGATGATTTAACAGGGAAAGGAGCTGACTAGGAGGTCGAAAATTTGAGGAGTTATGCAGAGTTATTTTTGCTCTCCAAGTTTTTTTTCCGAACATAGACTTAGTTTTCAATAATTAATTTTGAAGTAATTATTATAACTATTTTTTATTTACATGCGTGCTGAACCAAAAGAAATCGCAGCTGGTGAGATACAGTGCTTGAAAAATTCCATGTAAATTTTAGAGAGAGAGAGTTCTATTTTGAGCGTTTTTACGTAGGTTTGTGAAATTGCGCTCAACTTTTGCTGAATCTAACGGTTTCTGACGACTTCATCTTACGTATGTTCAATCTGAAAAAAATGATGTTGAGAAGAACCAACTTCTGTAACTCACGTGATCCAATGACGAACTGAGGACCTAACCTACTAATTTGGAAAGAAAATGGTTTAATAAAATATACACTTGCACTCAATATTATAATCTAAAGGTGGGCTTTTATTTTCATTCAGCTTTAAGTTAATTAGAAGAAAATGATTTATTTAAGCACCTATAAAAGGAAAAGCCTCATAGAATATCTTCAAGGATTTTTCAAACCTGGTTAGCCCCATTTGGTAGGGCAACGCTTCATCACGAATGATGTAAAATCTCCGTTCTGGACTAAAACATCACCATTTCTATGAGCATCAACAATAAAACTGCAAAGAAGCACGTATATGTAGTGAAATGATTGTTTTATTGAAAACAATGGTGTTAGTTAATGCGTATAAAGCTTAGTCTATTGGATAGACATGCAAACAATGCTCATTTCAAATATAAAAATAAAACTCTTAAAGCGATGCTCTCATCTGTCATTTGTACTGATTTGTGAGTACAAATATATTTTTGAATGTTTCGACCTCCTGGGTTATTTTCAATTTTGAAACAAGGAGAGAAAACTAGTCACATGTAAATGAAAACATATCAATCTAACGAAGAGAAAACCACAAAAAATAACAGAGCAGAAAAAATTATTTAAGAAATAAAGTTCAGCATTTATATCACGCTAGTTGCGAAGGGAATGCTGATTGTATGTCGTTTAAAATAGGTTTATCTTATAAAATGAACAACGATTTTAAAATGCGGAGGTTTATTTAACTAGAAGCAGAGGATATTATTCAAAATCATCTAACCGAACTGGAAAGTCTCACTTCTCTGCGTGAAAGCGGACTGAGGAATTTGAAGATGTGGAAAGAAACTGGTTGGTTCTAAAACTCCTGCCGGCCTGCTCAGCAACACGAATACCGCGGGCTCGACTAGTTAAGCTTACGTCCCCAGACGCAAACTGTGCGCAACTATATTTATAAATGAAAGATGAGAGCAAATCGTTAGGAGTTTCAGTTTTAAATCTGAAGTGAGCATCGTTTGCATGTCTTTCCAATATACTAAACTTTATACGCATTACCTAAAACAACTCTAAAATCAATTTGCGAAAATGTCTTGACTGAAGATAAGCTCTTTTTTCTACTTTTTTTGCATTTCTCTTCGTATTGTTATAGAGCCGAATTTTCCAGCCTGTCTCTTGTAGGTGCCTGCGATGCACATAGTGATAAGAACTTTAATTATGCCTTCGTTCCTATAGCTTTATCATTAAACTTATTTCGGATTATTCCTTATATGTATTATCGTTTGTGTCATTTTCTACGACGTATTAATTTTAGTTGTTTTTCAAGTATCTGTTTATGCGAACAAAGTAGCCGACTCTGCGTTTACGTGCGTTGGCCTGCCGCCGCACCCTATTGGCCTGTTGTGGGTTGTCTCGGTGTGCAGGTGTACGGGGGGCTTCTCGGGCGGTCCCTCGGGACCGCTGTGGCTTTTTGATAATTTGTGTAGGAATTGAGGAAAGTGTAATTATAAGGGTAACTGTTATTCATGTTTCATATTAGTGGATCTTAGTGTTCGTTAGTATAGTAATTATTAAAGACTTGCCAATCCGAACACTTTAAAGATTTCAGATTATCCATTGTATAAGTTTTAGATTTTCTAAATTGTAGTCTATTTTTCGATAATAAATATTTGTCGAGCTCTATGGATTCACGGTAGCTTTAGTGAAAGTGAAATGTTTTTCTCTCTGCCTAGCCCCTATTATTGTTGCTACCGATGCTACAGAACAGCGTTACCCAAGGGTAACTCAATAAACAGAGTTCAATTGTCTATAACTCAAGTTTCTGTGCGTAAATGTATTAAATTACTCTGTATTTCCTGAATCTTTATATTGATCATGCGTAACTTTCTATTTCATTTTTGTTTTCCAGGCTCACTTATCGGACTTGTTTACTTGTTTTTCAACTTCATTCTTATGTGCCAATAAAGCCTGCAGCACAGCGCCTCTTCCTAATTTCCACTGAGTAACTAGTGATAACTACGCTTAGAGTGGCTGGACCTATAACACTATGATTAATATTCTTTGATTTACATCTAACATCTGACTAGTTTTCTTCCCTTGTTTCAGAGTTGTTTATGACCCAGAAGGTCGGAACGTTCAAAAAGCTATTTCAATCATTGACTTTCTTCAATAAAACAATGATTTCACTTAATACGTGTTTCTTTGCACTTTTATGATTGATTCAGATCTGCAGAAAGCAAAATATTTATAGATAACTATTTCAATGAGCAGGTCTGGAAGTAATGGAAGCATTGGAGGCACCCGTATGAAGGCAAAAAATCAGAAGTAGGATTATTTATTACAAGCACAGTAGTTAATTCGTGTATTCATGCTTCGGACTTATTCCTATATTTTTGAAAATGATTAGGTGTAATCAAGTGCTGGAGACAAGAAAATGCGACATGAGCTCGAACATGAAATTGTAAGTAAGCCCGTCCAAAACGACTCCATTGAATACCGTTCCGTGACGCATGTAAATCTTTTTCTGCTTTTAATTTAATAGAAAAACAGGCATTCCCAAAAATTTTCTCAAGTCAACTTTTTTGGTAAAGAGGAACTGAACATGAGAGTGATGAAATGACTATTTGAACATAAATTTGCAGTCACACTGAAATGTTGAAGTATCCGCTATACTGTTTGTGAAGTAAAAGTAAATTCGACAATTTCCAATGTATCATAAATTCGCAAATAGGGTGACTAAATATATACACTGCAAACCGTTGTAGTCGCATTTACCTTTTCTGCCTAAAATATGAGATTAAATAAAGTAGGCTAACGTAACGTTTTATAATCGTTCAATATTGTAGACGTTATTCATATTCTAACGAAAGATAATTTATAATATCGAATAACCAATGTAATGTCACTAGGTCAATACCAGCTCAGTCACCAGAGGTCGTATGTACTTGCGCTTCGATCTCTCCTTTTACGTCGAACATGAATATTGATTTGCTGTGAAACGCCGGGAAGTGCGATTGGCGAGGGACTCGTACGTTTACATAAATGTGTGCTCGAAAATGAATGGCTTGAAAGAAATTACCAGAGATATAAATTATCAGCATACCTGGTGACAACGTAGGACGTGAATATGAGGAAGCCGGAGCAGAAGACGTTGGAGATGACCACCAGCGAAGGCATGAAGGTGAGCTGCAGGTCGGTGAGGGTGGCGTTGTCGGCATCCCACTCCTCCCCCAACGACACGTTGCGCAGCTTGTACTGCCAAAACTGCCACAGACATCGAAGTTATTCCCAGGAAATTATTTATTCCCAAAAAATATACTTCATTCACCGCTTCAAATTGAAGAACTTTATCATCCAACACGTTTTCAAATCAAAAGAAAACCACCTAAAATTCTCTAGCTCTACTGCATAGCTCTGAAACTTAGCAAAAACACTTATCTTCAAGTATGAATTGAAGATTTGTGCGTATATGCACATTATGGTGTACATAGTATTTCACGTAAGGAAATTGAGCCTCACAGATTTTATTTAATAAGTAATTCGTTTTTTATGACCTGAAATTTAAGGAAATGAATTGAAATGCCTCAAATTTGTTACACACCATACCATTTAAGCATGAGATGAATCATGTTGCTTTGTGATTTACAACCACCACTGTTTTAATTACGCTCAAAAAACCTCAACAAGTTATGGTTATCAGTGGGAGAGATATCAGAGAAATAAGAACAACGCGACTTTAGAAAGTAACGTCAATGTGTATCTGCATCAACTTTTGCAGTGTAAACCTGAGCTGTCTCTATAGATCAGCACATGAGGCTTTTAAACAACGACTCAGCACACAAAAAAAAACAGAACTTCTTCACGGTACAGAAGAGCCATGATTTTCATTCCCAGAGTTGAGAGTGGCCTGCAACTAAGTGGCGCGTTAGGTTCATCGCCACAGGAAAAACCACAGCATGCTTAGGACGGATCTTAATTTCATTTTTTTAATTAGGGTCCAAACAATGCTCACCAGCTGAGGAAAATTCTCTCAGCCAGGTTGATGAACTAATTAGTATGAAATAATACTATTTTTTAGGTTCTCACTCTAGCGCATGATGTTATTTTGACCAACTATCGAATGCATTTTATTCGTATAGTCTTATGAGTGATTCTAACTTTTCTACCAATTCATTTTTCCTGGTCGCATTTTACGATGAAAATTTTTGGAATCTCAGATTTCGACAAAACTAACTCTTAATGTCAATTTGACGAAGTTAAGCCTCAAGAGCTTGATATTAACTTGTACAGTGGAATTAGTAGTACTTCTACAGTAGGATCATTTTTGATAAACTAGACCCGGCAAAAAATTGAGAAAATTTAAGCAGTGCGTGAAAGCTAAGAGAAATGAAACTAACAAGTAATTAATAACTTCATCATAGTTAAAGGAATCACCAAGAGTTTGTATCAACAATCAACTCGAATAGGTCAATCATACAAAAATCCGTCAAAACTGAAACTCACGTTATCAAAATTCTACGTGCTGAGTAACAAAAGCACGCATAGATATCGAAAGCAATTAATGATTAAAGTAGAAACTTAAAAAGCGTAGCGAACGCCTCTTTATTTATAGATGCTATCAATGCACCATTTAGTCGCAACACATACCAGTTACACAAATATTTTTCAAACGCACTCAAGAAGTTACCGATTAAGACGTTGGGATGGGAAGTAAAAACATTTACTTATAAAACGTAATTCTCTCAATCACAACTCCAACACATTTACTACATCTACACATCTACTCCGTAGCTACAACACATCTTTTCTGGGTTCTCGGAAATCATTCACAGGGCAAATGATACTTTTTTATGCTTTTGATGATTTCAAATTCAAGTGAATTTAACAAAATTTAACTATATTTAATCAAATTAAAATACATTAAATCAACTCTGTGACGTCAAAGTAAATGTGACAATTTGCGATGAATCATAAATTCAACAATTATCATTGAATTACTTGAGCAAATTAAGGTTAGTAAAGATTAAGAAATATTTCATATCTCACCGAGTCTGCCGTGATGAAGAAATTCCATGGCAGCAGCGCCGCAATGCCCAGCACGTACAGCACAAGCGTCACCACTATGGGCCTGGAGAGTTCAGAGTTGCTTCTTCAGTGACATCGTACCGTTATACCACACGTCTAAATACAATAATAGGACAAAAACAGCAGGCGCAACATTTTAATTTAAATATATTACGCATTGTTCATATTAGTGTTCATTTGTTCCAGTAAAACCATATTTGATAACATTTTAGAAGTGATTATCAAGTAATAAAAACCTGTTTTGAGCGCATATATAGAATTCTAAAATTTCATTCACATCAGAGGAATGAAGACTAGCGCAAATGCACTGTTAAAATTTGATAAAGGACGCCCAGTTGGGTTGCATAAAAGTGGCAAATCAACTTGGGACATTGTACAGTAATCGGTAAAATATCACAATGGAATAGAGAACAATAGCAGCTGCAAACTAGGTAGCGAATCGGGTTCATTTCGTGGAGATTGAGGAAGGCATAATATTTTGGATGCCAGCGACAGACGCTCTTTGAAGAAATCAGTGGTGAAAAATTGGCTTATATCGATGTAAAAGATAACTAGCGACTTTTTTGAAGGTCCCAAAAAAATCTCAAAGGGCTGTGCGTCGAGAGTGTAAGAAAATGAATTTAGGTGAATGTTAATCCACCAAGCAACCATTAGTGTCAACATAAAATCGGGAAAAGGCTGTTATTTGTTCGAGAACATTGAGATTGGACTGTAAAGAATTGGAAGCTTGTAATGTGGTCTGTTAAGTCCAGATTCACCCTCTTTCAGAACGAAGGGCGTGTAGGAGATGGTGACAGCATCCTGAAAGTATGGATCCAACTTGCATCGACCCATCTGTTTTCGCATCCGAAGGCAGTTTAATGCGTTTTTTTGCTAGGAAGGACATGAATCTGCTCCTCTTTGCAAAAACCAAACAAACTCCTTGGACGATTTGGAACTACTTTCTGACCACGTTCATCTTTCAACGGAGTTTAAATTTCCAGTAGCAACGAGATCTTTCAGGCCGACAATGCTATCGACAGGGCTAGAAATGGGCACGACTGGTTAATCACGAAAGAGGAAACATTTGAGCTCATGAACTGGCCACCACAATCTCCTCGTTTGTACCCCAATGAAAATTTATGGAATGAGTTGGAGAGAAACTACAGTGACCCATCGAGGCTTACTTCTATATTGACAGCTTTCGGGAAAGGTTACTTCAATTATTGATAAAAATAGAGCTGCACAGGATTAAGAATTTCATGTAATCAATGCCACGTCGGATGAAAGCAGTAATTTGTGCTAAACGAAGTCCAGAGGGTTACTGATGGATTTTTGAACCTACAACTTTTTTTGGTCACTTAAAGTATTTTAATTCAGGTTCAATGTCTAAAAACTCTGTTTCAGCTATAAATACTAAGGCCAACATGCAAGATCTATCTGCTAGAAGTGTTGCAAAGGTTAAAGACAAAGTAAAACTTAGGTTTTAACACTTTCCCACAATTCCGTGTGTGGTTCCATTGTTCAATCTAGCTAGACAATAGCCTGAGGGGAAAACATTCGGCAGTTGTCTGCGTCCGATTTAATGAAAGAGTGCACCAGCAAGATGTTACCTTGTTCCTTATTGCTCATTTCGTGTAAACTACTGGTAGTTGTATTAGGAAAACTTCCATCAGCGCTTTTTCTACGGGAATGTATTTTCCATTCTCAGATATGAAGAAGTTTTCAACAAGTTAATTGGTTAAGGTACAATGGCACTAAATCTGAACATGAGTTCTTGGTTGTGTCAGAACTAAAATAATTGTACCTTTTTACTTCAAACACGGAGATAATGTTTGTATCTACCACCATAACGAAGATTTACGCATGAACAGCACGATAACTTCATCAGATGATGGGAAATTTGCTCAATCTAACATTACTTCTTCATCAAGCATATTCCCCATGCAGTGAATGCTGCGCCACTGTTACTTCGTGATGGAATGTGCACGGCGCGATTAGGTACAACACTTGTGTCATCAGGGGTTGAAAACGCTATCGGAGTTTGACAAATGGAAGCCTTTGGTAACTATGTTCTTACTTCCTGAATATGCTCTCATTTACCCGCTTCCAGCCTCAAAAACGTCAGGATAATTAAAATTCTCTTTTATTCGTATTCATTCAACGGGCTTCTTCTAACAAAGCTTATTGAAAAATAACGTAAACAGAGAGTACGCACGCAACAGAAATTGTGGGAGAAAGGTATAAATTAATTCGTCCAGTCAAAAGTTGACCCAAATTTTTTTTTTGCATTGTGATGAAACGATCGCTTTGCGTAATTTGAAATAGGCTCTCTGACTGCAGAGAGCAGTTTAGTACACAAAGCGAGAAGCGCTGTCGGATGATATTTGATACTTATAAAGGTGGACATTTGCAAATTATAAACCTTTCCTCTTCACGAATTTTCATTTGTCAATATTGCTAATAATAATCCCAATTCGCATCATGATCATCATCCTCTGTTTACGATTTTGCGCAATTTTCGTTTTTTTGCAGAAAGAGGTCAATTTTTTGCTTCAAAACGGTACCCTAGAACCATACAGACAATTTTTTAATCAAATCTGACCTAAGCTTTAACCAAATAACCTGAATTTGAAGATTAACTATAACCCTGACTTTATTAACAAATTCATTTTTGATTGAAGTGATCTATAACAGACCTTACCTATGTTAACCTCAACCTTTTTGCCTCGTTTTTATCTTTAAAAACACAATGAGTCAAGTTTGTTGATAACTTGCATCAATCTTAAAGTCTCCATGTAAAAATTTGCGCTCGGAATTCAGATCGTCTTCAGCTCGGTAGGGAAGGTAGCTAATCTTGGAGCAGGAAATTTGGCACACCGTAAGTCTCAAATCGATGAGAAAATAACAATAAGATCAAAATGTTAAAAAGGAATTGAAACACAAAAAATAAATTCCCATTTAAAAATGGGATGAACTGAATGAGAGAAGACTAGATGAAACTTTTATTTTATGATGAGTACGATTTTTGGGTTTACGAAAACTCGTAAAACAACCTACAGAGAGCACATGATCACACTTGGCCCAGACAGAGGCACCTGGTCACGTCATAGGTGTGCCTTGTACTCTCAGTCATTCTCCAGCCTTGCAACTGCTGTGGGATTTACATTGAAGGACGGTACTGATTATCTCCAGGTGCTGCTGGCACGGTGTAATAACCTCTTAAGCAGGTCAGAAATGTCTCAGAAAACGTTTTCGTCAGTGACCTCAACCTTATAGTACGAATTCATTATTCGTACTTGAGCTAATGAGTATTCATCAAAATGGCGTACCTTCTGATATATTTCTTCAATGCTCACTAAGAGATAAGCTATACTACTTCTAATGCACAGGGTTGAAATAGAATCAGAGAAACCAAGTGGTACAAATTGTTGTTTTTTGACAAGAAGGGTTTTAACTGTTGAAATATATAACTGATGCGTAAATTTGTTTGCGCTTTTGTCGCTTCTCGCACAAATGTTTGAGACTGCCGTGTTTTGAAAATGACAACCCACACCACAACCGAGAAATTCGAGGGCGGCCACTGCGAGTGCGCGCTTCAGTAGTTCCGAGTTCGTCGAACCGACACAGAGTGCGATAAGTCATGAATTTCAACACATTATCGACTTGATAATCATGCGATATACAGCTAAGTGCTTATCACTCATTTATCCAAATGGCTACAAAGATATAAATTAGTTATCTCAGCATTCGTTCAAATAGGATAATGATTTTTAATTTTTATTATTGTTGAAGGTTATTTCAATACCTTTGTCAGCCCCTTCGCGGTTGTTGAAATAATGGTCAAAATTGTTCGACTTTAAGAAAAACTTTTGAAAAATCGCATTTTTTCTTGCTCGTGTTCATAAGAGCTCCAGCTCAATCCTGAGCTTGATTCACACGGAAATATTTTCTGCTATCGATTCGTTTCCACACCTCCAGTGCAAAAACATAAACTCATACAAAAATTAGGATTGAAACTCAGTTTCAATTTATTCATAGAATGACTATACCTTCACCTTGGATACCTTGTGTACTCACGCGTTTTTGGTCTCCATGTTGCGAAGGTCGCGTGGAAGCAGCGTATTCTCTTCCACCACCACTTTTCAAACTGTCTAACGAAGAACTGAGTGAGTTATCAGCGAAAGGGAAGTGTCATCTAAGCATTTTGCACGAGAATAAACTTCTACACAGAACAAGCATACGTCTATTCGCTAGGAATTTGCTGATAGATGCAGTGTTCGATCTTGGGGGAAAAATGGTTTGATCAGCGGTCTCCTTGTTGGCAAAGACCGAGAGCTACATGGATTGAGTCTCATTTATCACGTGTGCTGTCTGGACATCTATTTTGTTCAGTCAGTAGATGAAATGGGTTATATTTATTATCATTCATTCTCGAAAATTTGGTTTGAAAATCGATTAGTTGAAAATAGTAGATATTGATAGAAAACTGACTCCGGACAGTCCTCCGAACTAACGAAGGACTAGGAATCTTGTTACCTCCTTGTGTATAGTTGCAATGCATTCAACTATTACAGTAATTTCATTCTGGTAAATGTAAATTATTATCCGTTAATGAAATGTGCTTCATGAGAACTAATTTGTGCTCTTACGTAGAAAAACTGAAACATCCTGCTTCTCACGTATAATAATATACCATTACATTGAAAAATGCAAGCAAATTTTGCCAAATTATCTCCATAATTAAAAAAAGCACATTCGTCGTCTCAGAGGGAGTTGAAGTTGATTAATCGTACAGCGATAGGAGAGAATCGATTGTGAATGACTTAGAAGATAAATTCCAACTAACAGATACGTTGTTACACGAATCCATATAAAAAATTAACATTTAACAGTCATTAGCATTAGTATTTTGGTATAAAACAAACTGAGATACAAATACGAAAATTAGTATCAAAAATTGTAAGCAATTTTTAATAAAATAAAAAATTTTTAATTAAAAATTGTAAACAATTTTTAATAAAATAATGTGCCAGATAAGTGATTCATTGCAATTATGATTCAAAGTAAAATTATAATTTTATCATGAGAAACTTGAAAGACACAAAACTTTCCAAAAAAATAATAGCGAAGAAAAGAAGAACGCTTCCTTTTAAATATAATGTTACGTATCAAAGCCTTATTCCTCGCTATTATTTTCTTAGTTAAACTTAGTAGAAATACAAAGCAACATGTGCTTCCATGCAATAATTTCTTAAGGCCCGTTTACACTGGGGCAACGACAGGGTTGAGCAAGCGCTTGACGCGCGCTTGCTGCAGCGCTTGACGCCCACAACTGTTCACACCCATTTTTTGATACACGCGCCTGCCTCACACTTCAGTCGGCATCTAGACACCTGTGAGGATGGATGTGAGTGAAGAAGAGCTGTGGGCAATTATTCTAGGGTGTGCTGCTGTGAAGAGAAAAAAGGTAGGCATCGCAGCATTTGGATTAAAAAATGGTTGCAGAGAAGAGACGAGAGGGGTTCATACGCTCACATCTTCTGAGAACTTTCAGTTGAAAATAAATTGAATTTTCGAAACTAAACAAGACTGCATTCAAAACCTGCATTGAGTTCAATTGTTGTTGAAACATGTGAA
>JACJUY010006627.1:33753-49609 GCA_014220935.1 Platorchestia sp. MABIK
CGCACGTAGCTGCGGCACAGAGGGGCGGTGAGGCGCTTGACGCCCGTGTGACGCCCCTAGTGTAAACGGGCCTTTAGTCGAATGAGAGGATATCATGATTTCTTCTTTGATACCTTTAGACTAGGATCGAAAATGACATTTACTTTTAATTTCATTGATTCGTGTTCACATAATATTTTAAACGAAAGAAAACCTTATTGAATTGTGCAACTGCATGAATTGAAATTTGTGAGGCGTAAAAGGAGTTAGGCGCAGTGTTACAATGTGGGAAAGAAGAACTGGGTGCGGGTTGAGGCACGATGAAGAAGTGAGTTGAGGTCTCTTTATGGGCGCAAGCACAAAATTTATGGGCCTAATGCGAGCCCAAAATGGCATTTAAAAAAAAATTTTTCGACGTCCAATTAGATAACCACGTAAAGCTCCTTGAGGTAGTGTAAGTACAGGGACATGTGAAATAATTACGTGGAAAAATGTTTGGAGAAAAAAGGTTTGACGCATCTCGGGAACTGAGAGCGACTTCTGAAAAAACCTACAGGAAAAGGGAAGAGGCTACCATGTTGGCTACCCATAAAGAAGATTCCTGAATGGTACTGCGTGTTAAACGATTTTGGCCGGAAGGTAAGCATCGTTAGACATATGTTATTCATTCTATATTCTTTGCACAGATGAGCGGGGAATAAGCGATTTTAGCCATGCCCTTAAGAGGATCAGACGGACACTTCACTGGGATCGGTAATCCTTGACACAATTTTTTTTACTGGGTGCCACGGCTCAAAAACATTTATGCTGTTAGGCGTCGGTCTTTGAGTGCAGGGTTTAACTCATCATTCGATAATTTAAAAAAACTGTGAATGATTGATTAACATATGGATAAAGGTCACTGCAGATTGAAATTGCATTAAATCGTTGATGCTTCCTGAATGTTTAGGCCTCACTAAGGTAACAAACTTTGACCATCCAAACTGTGCGATAATTTACTGTGCAAAATAGATAAATCTATACCGTGAAATGTGATAGACAGGATAGATAAGTGACATTCATGCTTCGTTGCCAAATACAACTATTGTTTCAAGAATTATTGAAACTTAGTTTCATGTGGCATAAAGTTTTAAAAATATAATTCATTATGACATTTGCACCCAAAACTCTCAAGTGAAACGATTTGCCATTATCAATTCCATACATTGTGATGTGTTGAATCGTGTGTTTGTTTTCGGCGTAACTCAATTTTACATGTATAACTTTGTTTCAATGCGAGAAATTTGCCACATGAGTATTTAATGATTTAAAATATTTTCTGATAAATGTGGTGCGTTGTTCACAGGGATGAGATCTCTCTTTTCTCAAGCAAAACTTTCGTCAAACTTCCAGGTGCAGTGAAAGGTGCTGGTAGTCCGCTAATAGCACATGTGCAGCAAATACGAGTTTACCTAACATGAAAGCCTCCAAGTGGATAACTGGGAGTAACGCTAATGCAAAGTCAGTAAGCAGCAATTCCTCTTGAAGTCATGTCGTAAGGAAACACATCTGTGCGGCTTGTGAGGAGGATTCATCACCTTCGTCGCGCAGTATTTAAAAGCGACTTACTAATATTGGGATTGCATAATTACATCTTTGCCCCTCAGTACAAAAGGGGGATTCATTAAAATGGGTTCCTAGTCGTTGTACCAAAGTAACCACGACTCAAAAGCACCAAACTGTGTTCTGCGTATTCAACATAATCCATAGCAGTTATACAACCAAATTGTTTTCGTCATCGGTTCACATTTTCTGTCATTTATTCTTGTTCGTCAAATTGTAATGCCCAAAAAACTAACAAGACTTTCGAGGAGTAAAGAAATACATGTAACAGATTTTGAAATAAAACGTGATAAACCCTATCAACGGGAGGAGAACAGAGACCACACACAATGGGTAACGCAGCAAGAATTTTTCATGCGCTAACAGTGAAACACGCAAGACAATCAAACAGCAGAGAATTCATTACTGTAATAGTGTTCAGATTATTTTATTAGAAGAAGAACGCGTTGTAAATGTTTTGATAGGTGTAGTGTAGTTAAAGAGTAAATTTAAGTGTTTATCACAAGTGAGCTAAATACTAGGATATTTCACATGGAAAAGTGATGTTGATTTTTACGGTCTCGCTAAAAAAATTTGTGGCCCTTGTTGAGCTAAAGTATTTGAAGTTTATTACAGCAAAAGTGTGCGGATCGGGATGATCAGTATTTGTTGTGTTTTTATACATTTCTTAAGTGGCTTTTTCATTGTGTACTGTGTGTTTTGCATTTTTTGAAACATGATTTGAAAAGCATGTCTTACAAACATTACACATCATCATGTCTCATTGCTGACTTTCATTTTTATGTGTTTTCCATGTCATTCTGTCATTTATCAATGTTATTTTTCGAGCTAGTATTTTTTATGGTGGTCACATGGGAATTTCTTAGTTGCATTCGCGTGCGCCACTACAACATCATACATAATCACGTGCTTTCTTTAAATAGATATATTTGAAATCTTTCTGTTGGTTGCCATTCCTTTTGTGTTGGTCAGAAGTTGCAGCGTAGGACTTTCCCTTTGTCTTTTGCCTTGCACCTCTGAAACTTTTTTTTAATTCCCTTCCATCGCTGCCAAATGCTTAAATTCTCTCTTTGCCACCTGATTCTCCTAGCACTGTACGGAGGAGTAAGTGGCATAACTATTGCAGGCCAAATAAGCTACAGTATGCAGCCGAAAAGAATATTTTCTGAAGTTAAGCATGAAATTTACTTTAGTACACATTTGTGTCAAATTTAGGATTGTTACACATGAAGGACATTTTCACTAATTTCAAATTGGAAGAAAGTATAGTCTGATGGTTGAGTCAACGCGTTTCTGTATCATTGAGAAGTTTTGGGCATCGGTTGCCTCACAGACATAATTCTTCCATGTTCGTTATTTTCTGGTGAGATATAGTTTGTAAAAGATACTTTGTTTTAACTTTCTTGATTCCCTTCCTTCAAAAATTTTACACATATATTACTTACATTTGTTTAAGATTTGAGAGGACGTAATATTCAAAGCTAACGATGAATGGCTTGAGCTGCTCGAATACTATTGTCAGGTGTGGAATTCCAGATCTTAACACCAACGAAAATGAAACTATTTTACGGAATGGTTTTTAGGGCATGAAGAAAAATGAGCTCATTTGCATATCTCGTCCAGTAATTATGTCAGTTTAAATGTAAATTCACCCCTGACGGATAGATTCCGCTTTAGTTTTTTCATATTTTCAATACGAAGCGTTTTATATAAATACGGACATCTTTAGAATTCGTAGGTTCTTAATGAAATATTTGGCGTAGGAATGTTGTGTGTAGGAGATGGACATAGCAGCCTTTTTGGGACCTGAATACTTTACCAGTTTTATTTCTATCAGTGCCATGCGAGGCATCAATGCTATATCGAAAAAAATGACGTATCAATATGCTGTGAAGGATATTTATTGCCTGCTTTCTCGCTTTAAAAAAATACTGCTAGCATTTGAGCAGATAAGCGCGGTAGGACCGTACAGCACCGTTCAAAGCAAATAAGAAAAAGTAAAGGTCAGACGCAACATCTTTTGTGGCGGCAGTGGCTGTCGGGTGACTAGTTAAATCGCGTCGCTTCATGAAGAATATTCGCGTCAAGGCAGCTACATTGCGGCCAAATTCCCATTGCAGTTCAGCCGTTGTGCTGATTGACGGCAGGGTGCTCGAATCGCCGCGACGATTTTTAATAGGGTTGGTACGATGTTTTTAACTTTGCCCTGTAATTTAATTTATTTGAATAACTTTGTGCATTTAGGATTGGAATAATCTCACTTATTGAAGAAGCGTTTTTATTTCTATTGAATACATAACTAAGCAATGGGCTGCAGTTGCTCTTACGCTGCCATATGAAGCAGGGGAATTCATAAAATGAACAAACATGTATGTGGTAGACGCGGTCAGTCTACTGATACGTACTCAAAAATGCATTTTTGAGGAAGTTTCTCCCAATATTTTTCATTAAAAAGTGCAACATGACGAACAGAAAATAAAAATATATGCTTTCTAAAGGAGTTCAGGCTCAAAACTGAAATTCAGGCCAACAGATTCATGCAAAAGTTCGAAGAATGATTATTGAAGATGCCTGATTTTACTGAGAATTAAATTATAAATAAATTTTCAAATGTACGGACAACGTATTCATTAACGTACAACAGAATTCGAGAGTTGTATAGTTCCACAGAGGCACTAAATTATACACGAGTCACATTAACACGAATCATCAGAAGTCTCTTTTTGGCTGGACACAAACGACGCCTTAAACAAAAAGGGTAGAACATGCGTTACTGAATGGCCGAATTTAGGGAACCTCACTTTCATGATCAAATGAAACCGGACGTATATGAATATTTTAATGCATGCGTTTCAGATTACGAAATTCTATTTTCAGTACTGAAATAAGAAAACAGTCATGGTTAAATTGTTGAGAAAAATTTTTGTACTTATTAGGCTCGGAAAATTTAAGAAATTTTCATAAGATTTGAAGTTCGATAGTCCCATTCTAATACTGAAAATGGAACTTTGAATTCTGAAACATTTGCAATTAACACATTGGTCCGTTGGTCTTTTATCCCATGATGAAGTTAAAAAGTTTACGTTTGCGTCCTTTTTCTGAGTGGTAATTCCACTGTCATGTGTAGCTGTTTGTACATACTTGCTAAATTAAACATACATGTTAGTTACCCAAAATCGGAGCAAATATCAGACTGAAACGTATCAATATAATCTGTGTCGTTATAAATAAATCAAAGTATCAAGTTATCAAGGTGCATTTGATGCTCATAAATTCTTTTCTATAATATTAGTGACCGTTCCGTTTCGTGGATCGCTTACAAGAACGTTACAAAAGAGTATTAAAAGTACTAGCGCTGCAGAATCTGAGATGAGAGAGGCAACCAACTTGGTAACTTCTCCAATGCTCGTGTGAACTATTCGATCTGAACATTCAACGTGGTGCCTATTCATAGACCTCTTCTCGTATTCTCTCGTATATTTCGTTAGCAATCCTGTTCGTCAAGCGTGATCACATATTCGTGAGCTCGTTAGCATCCGCGTACTCTCTCCGGTTAACATCATCATGGCCCCTTACATCTCCGAGTTGCAGGAAACATTAACAACATCTCCAGCGCCGAATCAGAGTACATGTCTGTTGCTTTCTGATAATTTCCTTGTATCATAGCAGTAAAAATTAGAGTCTCTATTGTGGCCGAGTGGTTAAGAACGTGGAAAAGTGGTTAAGAACGCGCCCTTCAGTGAAGATGTCGGCAGTTCGAATCCTGGCGATGCGCGGTGATTTCTCCCTTTCGGGAAAAGGGAGAACTCAGCCACAACTCACCACTCTACCCAGGTGTCGGAAATGGGTACCGGCTTGACCGGGGGAAACCGTCATGGCATCCTGGCGTTAGTTATAAGGCATTTGAAAAAACAATGTACAAGATGAAATGTATCAGGCTTGATTGATTGAAATAAAGCATCCTTTCTTGAGTCAATTACAAAATTAAATTGCGTATATAATTTTTGAATTTTTGTTACTGTAGAGGAAGTTTTCAAAGCAGTGTCTCTTTCGAAAAGGCTGGATCTGTTTTCCAGATCATATTTCGAGTTATATTTTCGAGAGGAATGTCAACTTCTAAATTTACATTTATTAGTGAGTTGGGAGTAGTCATGGACGAGTACGGTAACCCCAGTTCACATGTAACATTTTCCACTGCTATAATGTCACGTGATGAAGATGCACTTCACATTTTTTTTACGACTCGCTAGTAATCTTTGATTTCTTTCGTGCTGCATTGGATAGGACGGTTATCGCACACATCAGAGGTCATATCATTAAGCAAAAGATAAGATCCCAGACGCTGCAACGCAGCTCCTTGTCATCAGACGATGGTGAGACTTAGAATTATCGTCCACAACAAGGCTGTCAGCCAACAGAGATAAGGAATCAATGTGCTTGTAAGAACGCTAATGCGACGTTATACTTTAATTTGTTTTCAGGAACTTGGCTGATCATAGTGAGTAACATGACTAACACACAAGATGCAGGTATGTAACACACAGCAAGGGGAGTAACATGACTAGATGTACGTTTTCCAAGCGATGTATTCTCAAAAGCAAACAAACATTTCAGAGCTGATATAGATGATTGTAAATGCCAGTTAAACGTGTGCAACCTTGGGAATTCATACCCGCATGCAGTGCAATCTTGGTGTTCTGTATTCACCTAACTGCATCAAGGCTCAGTTTCTTTATTGTTGACTAGCAAGATGTAATTAGTTTCGTCTCAGAGAGACGGATGACATCATACTGGAGATGAATAAAATTAGAGACTGCTACGCTAATTTCTACACACTTTGTGGCCAGATGAGAGTGGTTAGGTTTGAAAAAAAAGTATTTTGGATGCAGCTACATTAAAGTCTCGATGATACGTTTACGACCACGTTTGGACGTAAGGCTGACCGAAAGAAAAAACACAGGGAAGATTTGAAACATACATGGAAAAATTTTTACAAATCAACGCGAAGTGAAACTTCAGGACACTATTTCAAGATTGAGTTGTGAGGACGAGGACAATGCAGGAGGGGACGACAGAAGGAGGAGCGCATTTTCCCGATGTGGGAGTTGTCTGTGAAAGCCTAATTCTACAGACCATTTTGGAAAACAAGATACACTTTCAACAGAGAGAAAGTGCCCTCCGTTTGAATGAACGTTATGAAACAGACTAATCGTATACAGAAAGGAAATTAAGCAAAAAATATGGAATGAAAACTCGAGAATTTCTGAATTCAGACAAAGCGACCTAAACCTTGCGCAAGTCTGCTCTGATCTGCCATATTTGGTTGCGTTTCTAAGAAAAAATCAGCACTAATGCACGTAGTGTTGTAGACAAGAAAAACACATGTGGAAAATATGCAGAACGAAATGCAGTCGGGACATTATTGTTCCTACACCCACCATTATTCAATTCTTATACCTATATTTAAAAATGTATAGCATTTTGGAAACTAAACTTTACATATTTATTAAGCACATCAAAAAATATGAATCTCTTTTCCGAGAAATGTATTTTAAATTTTACAAATGAAGTAATCCAAATTTACGAGAGACGATTTCACAGCATTAATTGTTCGCGGGGTACGAAGGATAAATTAGAAATTGTCACAATATTAACAACCCCTGACATGGGCGCTCATTTTTATAATTTCCAGTAGTTGCGTTGCATCTATATTTATAGGAATAGTTAAACGAATTTCGAATGGAATTTTTAAATTTTCAAATAGTTGCACGTTTTAGTATCTAAAATACCTTTGTAAATTTACTATTATCATAGTCAATTTCAAAAATGATTCAAACCAGGCCTCATCGAAGGTCATCACAAAACATTCGTTCACTTCTGAAATCGCGTATACACTGATTTGAATGTAAAAACCTGAGGTTATTTAGCTGGATGGCAAATCTGATTATTTACGATCGACGATTTTACTTTTACCATTCTGTGACTTGATGTAGTTTCAAACTTTTTACTTTTTCAATTACTTTCCAAGTTTCTAATGAGCTAAATCAATCCAATATATCATACAAACCAACTCTACTCTGGGTATTTTGTTCTTTATGAAAAAACCCTGCATGTATTTGCTTCAAATCAACTGCACATTCCAATTTCTACGAAATTAATTTATGTGTCATGTTTCTGGGATACTAGTTCACAGAAAAAAACAAGTTTTTATCGAAGAAATTCAGTAAAACTTGATCGAGCTGCAATGTGACGCTCGGGAAAGCCGTCCTTCGTAGTCGTTTTGTATTCAATCTATTAATATTTAAGTAGCACTGCGTCTTGGGAACACTAACACTAACAGCTTATCATGTGGAAGTTTTTGGATGGGTCCTTCAAAACAATTCTAGGCTTATACCAACCTCTCAACACGGTGTGTGAGCTGGTTATGCAGAGAATTACTTCTTTCATTTAAACTGTGAGCCATACTTAAATATTTATGTTTCTCAAGAACTTAGTATACAGTAAATATAGAGAAGATTAGCGCTTAGTACTAATGCCGAAACTGTTATCTGGCTGGTGGAAGCCAGTATTTCTATCCCTTTTATAACAGCTAAGTAGTTTTCTTCCCCACCGGAGCATTCCCGTGAGAATGGCTGTGGCGGCTCTTCTTCGGGAATGTAATATTTTTGCAGAAACTTCCACAAAGATCGTAGTGTATGTTCTAAAAAGCATACCATGCAAAATTATTTTATGTAAATATCCCATTATTGAAGGAAACAATACTTTTAAAGGTATGGTTCCGCTGTGTTGTTTTACTGACTTCATAGTTTTTGAATAATTTTCTAATTGCACATTCTCAACATCATTTACCATTCTGAAAGAAGCTTTGTGTTTTTCCCACAATTAACACCACAGAAAAAACATAGCTCTACGCATCGATAAGTCCTTAAGAATTAGAAGAAATACTCAAAATTGGTAGGTGTAAGTATGATTTTGTCGTTAACTGCACGGCAAACAACTGAAAAGAAGTGCAGGAAAAATTTTGAGGCGTGGTGAAATTATCATGGAGTTTTACGATGAAGAGAGTCCATGAAAGTTAGCATAGTTTCATGACTTCAAAATTTGATCAATTGATGATAATGTATCCCTATAACTTTAGGAATAAAGTGCGTGCGACTTTTTAGTCCGTTTCATTGCATCTCTGAAACCTACTTCGTAGCAGCTCTTGCAGAAAATATTTCCGACCACATCACCACACGGAAAGGCTAAAATTTCTCTGACCATGTCATATTCTCTAATTTTGCTTAAAATGGCCCGCATGATGGTTACAAATAGCATAAAACTACACTCTGAAGCCTCTCACCCTGCACTATTCATATCGTTACGTTTATCCTTGTCGAGGTACCGGTTAAACCAACAGATAAAATGTAAATAAATGGCATCAGATCATTTCGTTTCAATACGTTTCTAACTCAACGTTGTGATCGCAATCACGTCATTAATTGTAACTCACTTCAAGCCTTGTATTGACCTTGTATTGTATTGTATTAAATTGAGGTTACAGCCACATAGTAGGACTCAAAATTTACAGAACGTCAGTAAATATTTATCTTAGAGTTTAAATAAGAGGCACTGTCACGGATGCAATCCTACCATGCTCAGTTAAAAAAAAACGCACTTGGCGTACACAAGAATCTCGCACCTCTTTTCATAAGATAAATTTGTTCGGCACGTCAGAGCCCACATCAAGGTCAGTGCTGTCACACAAGCATAATAATATCATCGTGAGTTATCAGCATTCTCATATGAGAAGGGCACTAAATAGATCATTATTCAATTGGCCGCTCGCCAAAAACAGCAATGTCATATATTCAGTTCTACCATCCCCTGATGAGAGCTACGTACGCACACACCACACTTAACAACTGCCTGACCTCAACTGACTTGTACCTCAAAGGCTCAACCACAGAACGCTCAACCACTAAATCCGACTGTCCGCAACTGCAGACATGCAGAGTGCAAACCACGGTAGTGCAAACGTACGCCTACCATGACGTACGCACACCGTCCGCCTGTGCCACGACTCGCTCGCTCACACTGTTCTTCACCAACTTAAGCTATAATGTTTTCTCTCCTACGTGGTGCTAACAAACAAAGAGTACATCCTAATGCCTTTATTGATAATTTATACATACATTCTATTGATCAAATGCAGATTCATATGTTATAATTGTTTATTAAACACGTTACAAACAATTGTTATAATTTAAATCCTCCGTGTTTGTTTATACCATATGATCATATCTTTGTTATATTTCTAACCGGAGGGGTAAAAAATTCAGAAGAATATTATAAGTTGCGTATAATTTTCTGCCATAAGTTGTTTATGAAGTTGGCAATAAATATTGTCTTTCATCATGACGTCATCATGACTGAAAGTGAGTTCAGCATATTGATGAGCATTTTTAAGCAGAAGTGCGCTGAATTCTTTGTATATATATGTCAAGTGTGTGTTACAGCTCAGGAAAATTCTAACTTTTTTCCAGTTGTATAATTCTTAAAATTTTGTTGACAACCTGCATATAATACTTAAGGTAACTGGGAACGAAATGATGAATGGAAAATTATACGGGGGAACAAGGGAGAAAAAAGATGAAAATAATAGAAAAAAATGGTAAGCCTTATTATATTTAGTACCCTGGAAAGCGAAAAACGAATATTTCAAAAATCCTAATTAGCTTGATAGTTCACAATTTTATTTGGTCTACGAAAAATGCCTGTCGTCTCGTGTTAGACTTGGAAAACGGGCAAGGTAACCCAATTAAGGCTAAGCCTTATTGAGAATTTTTTAGTCAGGTATACAAAATATGAGCGAGATCTGAAAAGTGTCGTTATATTTTTACTGACATCCAGTAAGATAATTTGCTCGCCAACATATGTTAAGTTTGTCTAACAAAACCGTTAGCAACACAGAGTTCCAAAAATCCAATCTAAAAACTCAATGATCGGAAATTAAAATAGCTTCTTCAAAAATTAAAACAGTGTTATCTGTAGCGCAAACAACTCAACTCTCATATGTAGCGCAAGATCGATAATCGCTATAAAATTTGAGACACTGAGATCGTTAACAGAGAAATTGAAGTTAAGCGTGTCTTCATACTTCTAAACTTGGAAATTTGAACGCTCAAGTAGATTGTACTTCAAAGCATTCAAGTTTTAAATCCCTTTTCTTTCTGAATATTTACAGATATTGACTGAAAAGCGTAAAGATAATAATAATAAAAAGGAAATATTAGTGAGAGAATCAAGAAACGAGCAAAAGAAACAAGAAAAGGTACAAAACTGAGTGCATGTAAAGTTGAAACAAACGACTCTGGGTTTGCCATTTCACCTGGCCCTTCGTACGTATTCAAAGCCGTATGGTAATGAACTATAGGACGGTGTTGTACTGTAAGTACCATAAAAAAGTAAACCCAATTTTAGATGACTATATCTCAAAAACTATTAATGTTAGCCTACAAAGCTTTTGAAATTTATAAATTTTCGGTATCTAAATGGGAAATTTGAGGGTGATAAATGAAAGGGTACTTTGTCAGCAATATTTTTGGTGACAGACACTAAAATATACATGCAAAAGTTAGTTTAAATTCAAATTTCTTTGTGTTAAAAAATATTTTTAAAAGGAACTTTCAACTGCTTTTAGTAATAAGACATCGCTAGCATTTCAAAAAAGGAAAAAATATTTTGTAGTAGTAAGCTAATATTTAATTTTCTTTGACGTGGGCAACGTTCCTTCCAACACACAATTGCATTCTCTTTTTCCTTCCTGTCATCACTCGTCTTATGAGAGTATCATTTTCTTGAAGCAAATTGATTTCGTTGGCAATTTTTTGCTTCAAATCATCAATGTTTCTAGGCGGGAAATTATAAACTTTACTTTTTAGATGTTCCCATAGGAAAAAACATCCACCACGTTCAATTTATAATGAAAAATCTCTCCAGGAAATGCATAGAAAGAAACGGGATCGGAATGAAACAAAGTAATATTAGTAGTATTTGCACAAAATCAAAACTTAATAACTTTTAGCTGGAACAAAGTTATTCAGGGATACAAGGTCCGTGCTGGTGGTAGCGGGACAGATGACAACGCGATCTGTCCGCGCTCTAGAGACGGACTGCTGATCCACTGAAGGTTTGAGAGTCGTGTCGTCCTCGAGCTGCTCGTCTTTCTTCGTTAAGGGAAAGCAGCTGTGAAAGAATAGGGAATTGTTAGTAAGAGGCCAAATTCGAGGAATGCGAATCAGGTCTCAGCGAAGTATGCCACTTCCGTAGCAAGTAGCGATTAGTTACGCTACGTTACATTCCATTTATTAGGAGAAAATAATCGGTCTATCAATCATGAGAAAATAATTACTCCATCAATTAGGAGAGAGCAATCGCTCTATCAATTAGGAGAAAATAATCGCTCTTTCAATTAGGAGAAAATAATCGCTCTATCAATTAGGAGAATACAATCGCTCTATCAATTAGTCGACGGATAAAGTGATTCGAGAATAATGGTGAACTGCCCTTTCCCCTTTTAGATCACAGGCCGTGTTGTAATGACTTCAGGCTACACGAAGCAATCACTGGTACTCAGCACGACTTCATTCCTAATACCTCTGACTTACTGCTTCAGTGGTAAAGCCGGTCCTGGCTGTGGATGGTGCCCGTTGTTGTGCTGCAGATCGGAGGGCCCCAGGGGAGAGCTCGGTGGGAATTAGCCACTCATTCCTGGGTGCAGGTGTCTCGGAGAATCAGAGTCGGCTATGTGCAGCCCAACTTGCGAAGTCGCGGCTAAGCGGAGAAAGATCAGGCCACCAGCGAGGTCTGTCCGACCGCGCTGGATTCAAAAGAGCGACTTCGTTCGCGTAAGCGGAGTTTCGAATTTTAGCTTTTTATTTCCGGTCTGACGTCAAGAAATCTGGAAGAAGCTTCATAAATTTTTAATAAAAGTTAGGGCAATGAAATGAAGGTGAAGCCAAATGTCAGTGACTCTTCCTCCCGAATTTATAAGAAATTAGATTCTTAATTGACCAATGGTCATGGATTTTCCTAACAATTTTTGTGGGTTTCTCAGAGTCTTGGAATTATCTATTAACTGTTAGCGCAAGCATACTTTTCGTGTCTGTCACCAAAAATATGTCTGAAAAAGTACCCTTCTACTTATCCTCCTCAAATTTCCCAAATAGATGCCGAAACTGTTAATGAACAATACGTAATTTTCAAAATTTTTGAAACATTTATAATTTTTTGAGAAATAGTAATTGGAAATTGGGTTTACTTTTTTATGGTCCATACTGGATAGTTCTGTGCGAGTACGAGAATTTAATACTTCATAGAGCTTCGCGAGTACGAAAAGACGAAGCTGTTAAACAACGTGCTAGTACGGGAAGGCAAAGTTGTATAGTGAAATGCAAGAACGAGACCGTCACAAGATTTGTCTCCAGCTCGCGTTAACGTTAGAATCCTGGATGAAGGATTGGTGCACCTCCACATGGAAACGTAAGGAACATTGACAATAACAAATAATAACATTTTGAGGTGCAATTCTATTCGCATTCTGAGGAGCAATTTTCCTTGCATTCTTTGAAGGCATTCTACTTGGGTTCTCCAATGTCGTTCAATTTGCATTCGAAAGCGCATTTCTGTTTGTATTTTCAAGCGTTATTCTGTATTAAAAGTGTAAATCTTTTTATATTATTAAACGTAATTCGGTTTGCATTCTCGAGGGGAATTATATGTTCACACTCTCAAGCGCAAATCTGTTTACTTTTTCAGGCGTAATTCTATGCGCATTCTCAGGCGTAATTCCGTTTGGATTCATAAATTATTATCTTATTCACATTTTTAATTGTTATTCCATACGCATTCTTAAATCGTTATCGTATTCATATTCTTGAACTGTTTGTCATTCCTACAATGTGGGGCAAAATAATACAACACGCTGATTAAATAACCAGATTCCACATTTCTAAACCACGTACAATTACGAAAATTAGACTATATATAAACAATAGCATAAAAAGATTAATAACACATACTGTATATCTAAATCCCACAAATATTTATGTGAAAAAATATATAGAAACATGTATAATAAATCCATGAACAAAAATTTACAATGCCCGACTTTTTTCTCGATATTATACATTAAAATTATTGCACGATATTTCCACAATGTTCTAATACATTCTACTATTTGGCAACCGAACTTTTGTCAGCATTCATCTCCAACAACGTGCCACTGTGACGGCAGCTCTCGTTCTGAAAGGTCGTTAGCACGGGTAAGAATGACGACATCAGCCAAGACTCTCGCAAACGTGTTGTGGGGCTCCATAATGAAGGTTTGGGATATCAGAAGATATGTACACATCCTTGTGTTCATATAGCCTATGTTGGAGTTATAATAAGTTGTGGAAATGCCGGAATACGACTCTCAGCAAGCCTCGAACTGGCCGTTCACGGAAGATTAACGACCGTGCTACTCGAAAATTGGTCTGAACAATAATGAAGAGACCTTAAACTACTCGTATAGAATTATTAAAGAACGATTTCAAGGCATCTGGGATCGAGGCCAGTAAACACACGATCAGCCGGGCAGTACGCCGTGAAGGTCGCTCCCGCATCACTCACAAGACACCTCCAGAAACGTCACGTCAAGGCCATGCTGAAGTATGCCAACCACAAATTAAACAAGCCAGCAGCGTTTTGAAACTCAGTACTGTGGTCAGATGAAACCAAAATCAAACTATTTGGGAGAAACAGCACAAACAATGCTTGGAGGCAACAATGCGAAGAATATAAACCAAATTGCACTCTTGAAAATGAATCTGGAGAAGGGTCACCAAAGGAGTAAAAACTAGATGCGGCAGCCATGACTTTACTGAGCATAGGCGCAAAACAGCAAAGATCAGTAAAGAACACTAAGTGTGTAGTGCGACCGGCACAGTTCGCCCCCAATGGCGTAGCGGTGGGAGCCCGGAGTTAAGAAACGGGCCAGCGCGGTAACCCTCCGCACTCCTCAAGCTCGCTCCAAGAAGTCTGAGCCAATATACGTACCTTTGAAAGAAAATATAATTTTAATTGTAAATTCAACTACTTTGCAGGGAAACTAAACGTTATGCTGAAGCGGCTCACAAAACTTTAGGAAAAGATTTAAGATTACTTTCTTGTGCGAGCTTGCCGCAGCTAAACAAAATTAGCCCAAACAATGGCATTTAGCCAACCAGCTAGACTGGCAGCGAGGCTACAAAAGAGCTTAAGCTTATTTGAGTCTAAAGTTCCTAGTTATATACTCGAATGGCTCAGACAAAAATTTAGTTGTAAAATCCGTTCGCACTGGCAATTATCAAGAATAATCGAAGCACTGAGATGGAAAGAGAACATCGCACTGAAATTGCTTCTCAATTCACCATAAAGGACGTGCTTAGAAGGCCGTTCCTCCGTGCAGTAGAGCTCAAGAGACGCGCGTCGCCCGAGGAGTGCCGCCGAGCCGTCGCAACGCCTCCACCTTGTGAGGAGAGGACAGAAAGGCGCGGAGTCGCCGCTGGAACTTCGCCATGCCGCGTCGGGCCACGAGAGCGCAGAGCTGCAACGGCTCCAATCTTCGGCTTGGAGCTTCACGAAGGGCTTACATATATATAAATAAGTTCATCTTCTCAAAATCGTTGACATCCCATTTTTCGAAGAATAATAAAAAAAGTAGAATTCTTGAAGAAATGTCTTAAATTAAGGTCCCAGGGTAATGACGATGCTGATGTCCCGACAACCAAGGAGTGCTGATGGAGCCTTCTTTCCTGAGGACCGAGTGCTGAAGCCTCCGGAGTCTTTGTATTTTTTGGTGGAGCTCGTTTGCGTTCTTAATCTGCAGGTGACTCGATAAGAAGAACGGTGAAATCAAGAACAAGTGTTTCAGAGTTAGGCTTGTTGGTACACAAGCCCAGCACAGGTGCTTACTCTTTCCACAGTGCGGTTTAATTATTTTAGTACAATGAAATTAGCTTAAAAATTGTCATCAAAATCAAACTCATAATTTGCCTGTGGCTCGTTTTATTCTGTGTAATGGTTTACGATTCAGATACCCTACGTCGTGTTTAAATAAACGCTACGAAGAAGGGTGCGTTTGGCCAACGATCCCCTTTCGGAAAAGAACCGCCATCAAAAATATATTGTCGCAAATCCAGCCTTGCTCCTTACCAGAGTCCCGTGCAAGACAACCCATATCTTGCATACTTAGGGACTAGGTCTGCTTTTA
>JACJUY010006628.1:17317-31955 GCA_014220935.1 Platorchestia sp. MABIK
TGTATTACACTTCAGTTTCAATGCATAGCAATTCTTTGCAAGATGCTTTTGCTTAGCTCCGCAACGGATGCATGTGTAGTTCAGCTGTAATTTTTCTGTTGTGAAAAACGATGAAGATGAATCCTCACGAATAATATCTTGCGCATCGGAACTTAACTGTTCGATGAGTTTTGCATGTTCAATACATTCGTTGAATGTTTTTCCGTCACACTTCTGTAGAACTGCACTGAGAATTTGTGCTGAATGTAGACCAGCCACAAAGGCATCTCTCAATAGACGATCGCGACAGCAATTTTCGTAGTTGCACGCAGATGCTAAGTTATTTAACGTTTTAGCAAAACTTTCTATGGATTCATTAACACCTTGCTTTCTGTTTAAAAATGTAACGGATGCGCCCACAATAGATTTCTTGATTTCAAATTGCTGTATTAACTTTTCTTCCAGTTCATCATACGTAGCATCAGAGAGTAACGTAGGTTTGATTCTTCGTTGTAGATCAGTAATGATGTTTACAGGCAAGGCTTTAACTAAAATACTAGCTTTCTTACTGCCATTGTTTCCCGCCTTCTGAAGAGCTTTTGCACACTGTACGTTTAAACGTTGTAGAAATTCGCACACTGTTTCCACTTCAATGTCAAATGGAGGACAGCTAAATGTAGAATACGCCATCTTTGTTTCAGAGCACTTGTAAAGTTCAAATTCACTTCGGAGATTCGAAGTCTTCGTCGCCAATTTGTAGTGTCGTACTATCGGCACCACTAGAGGTATTGTAGCAGAAGCTTTAACTTCTGTACCCCTAGGTGTAGGCTAAGGATCAGGATAAGTATACGCACAGCAAGGCTCCAAATAATGAACTGCTTAGATCGGTGACAGACCTTCCTTAAAACTAGTCGGGCCCGGAAGTCGAACAAGGACTTTCCGGTGGTTGTAAAGCGTGGCAGAGGCAAGGCACCATAAAGGACTTCTATCGGTCAGTTCCGTCCGTTTATGACTTATCCGGCTCCGAGACATGCGAAACCCAAGTGCAATAAAGACATCCGGCGGCGCCGGCCTTGCAAGGCTCACTGCGAGATACAACACTAGTAAAGGACCTAGTGTCACCTAAAAGTACCTTGGATGCTACTTATGACAAGATTGTGAAAGCGTTAAGACGGCATTTTAAGCCCACACGCAACCAAATCTTCGAAAAGTTCCGGTTCCATAAGCGGAACCAGAAACATGGAGAAGGCATCGCTTCATTTGTCGCTAGCTTGAAGGCCCTTTCTCATACCTGTAATTTTTAACATGAAGTGTTAGAAGAAACGTTGCTGGACAGATTCATATTGGGTGTGTCCAGTAATGACATTCAAATTTGTTTGCTGAATGAAGCTGGCCTGACATAGCAAAAAACCGTGAAACTAGCCACTGCTAAAGAAACCACACTGAGGGAAACAGTGGTGTTGAGGCAACCTAATTCTATTTTGAATGTAGGTCAGACTAGAGTACAGCAAACTGCTAACAAGCCTCAGGGCAAGACTCAGGCCCAAGCTAGCCCCAAATCAGCATGCAGCGGCTGTGGTAGTTTGCACTGGTGTGGAGATTGCCCCTATAAAGACAGTATTTGTCATGGTTGTGGCCAAAAAGGTCATTTAAAAAAATGTTGCTCTAAACTAAAGGGGCAGAGATCTGCTAAAGGCAACAAAAATAATTTTGTGCATGCCATGCATCAAAAAAAGGGGAGGGAACACCACCATAACCCTAATAGAACTAGCAAGGTAACCAGTACAGACTCCCAGCCTCTAATCAAAGGTGCTATGGAGAGATATTTGCAGTAGCCGAGGAAATGAAATCTCCAATCAGAATGAAATTGTTGCTAAACAATACTCCCCTGGAAATGGAGGTAGACACAGGTGCTGCCAGGTCTATCCATTCTAAAGCTGCGCACTGTAGGTTGCTCACCAATACAAGACCCGAGTTGAGACCTTCTGATGTTAAGCTTAGGACTTATGGGGGAGCTGAACTAGTAGTTTGTGGGGAGATTTGGACTAACATCCAGCGTGAAACTAGTGGTAGGGCTCCTCAGCTAGCAACTCTTGTAGATGTAGACAGGGAGGGGCCAGCAACTACAATAGTTGCTGGCAACATTCAAAAGAATAGAAGTCAGTGAGTTTTTACGCTAGGAAAAACACATAGACAGTTTTAGAATTCTTGAAACATTTTTAATAAACTGACAGTCGTCGATTTTCCAATTTGTTCATCTAATTTTTTTTATCATAGTTCTCATTCAAAAATTTGGTATATTTTAGTTAGTGAACAAATATCGCATATAAAAAGAAAACTAAAAGTTTCGAATTAAAATTCATGAATGTAAGTTTGCTTGCAATGTAACGAGGATTTCGAAACTGTCTTTGAATTTGTTCTAGCATATAAACTCAATTACTCGCCATAGCCGTGTGTGTATAGGACCTGACTCCGTGCGGGGAGACCCGGGTTCGAGTCTCGGCGCTGGTGGCGATTTTCTCTGTTGGGTATAGGAGAAAAATTCCAAGCACAATACCCCTCTCTACCCAGGTGTCTGAAATGGGTACCGGTCTTTGACTGGGGGAAAGCGTCATGGCGTCCTGGTGTTAGTTATAAGGCATTTGAAAAATCAATGTAAAAGGTGTTATGTATCATGCTTCAATTGGAAATAAAGCATCCGTAGATGCCGATGTTGTTTAACTTCTATTCTTTTGAAATATCCCTAAAAATGAACTAAAAAACTAATATTATCAATTTTTACAAAAAACTAAGCCCTAAATCGAAAAAGTTATATGAGTAAAATATGTTTTTTTAAACACACATTTAGTGGCTAATTTTCAGACGAATCAGATCAAAATTTACACGTCTATGGGTTGACCCCCTTCACTCGCTGCACTGGTGGAAGATAGCGATGCCGCCTCCACCCATTCAACCTCCTTGAATAGGAATAGAGGTGTTGGTAAGGAAGGCGCAAATGGGATGCAAGATGGATTACGTGCATGGCCTGTTCAGAATGGATGGATATCGACGAGTGGAAGTGTATGAGAGAGATGAGTGAGAGGGAGTTGAAGAAGTACGGTATGTGTTTACATGGTGAAATTGCTTGAATGGTGTGAGACAGAAGTCGGAAAAGAGGTTGAGAGGTTGGAACTCCTGATTGTTGCTTTGAAGAGTGATTTAGAGGATGAATGGAACCTAAAAGAAGGAAAGAATGAGAAAGCTGTAAACAGTGCGAGTGCAGTGGATGATGAGGCAAATAATCTTGCAAATGTGACAGCTGAAAGCAGAATGTAAGTGGGT
The DNA here is from genome assembly GCA_014220935.1 of Platorchestia sp. MABIK. Taxonomy (NCBI): domain Eukaryota; kingdom Metazoa; phylum Arthropoda; class Malacostraca; order Amphipoda; family Talitridae; genus Platorchestia; species Platorchestia sp. MABIK. The sequence goes on from JACJUY010006628.1 coordinate 20,618, forward strand.
GGAAGGAAGATGGATGGAAAGTATACAGTGAGTGGAAGACATGAAAGAAAGAGTAGAATGAAAGGATGAGTGACGCCCATGATTAGAAGATGTGGAGCGAGATAGTATGGTGAAAAATGCGAGTAATCTTGTGAGGACATGGGACAGTGGTGGATGCACAAGCTTGAGAAGGAAGGGAGCGGAAAATGAGGGATTAATATTGAAAGTAAAATAAGCATATTTGAATTATTCTGCTTGTAAGACTACGAGGTCATTATTTGGAACAATTTTTTAATTCTTACGTACAAACTAGTATGCCAGATAACGAGCTCGGAGAAAATAAATTAATTTTCAATAACACAAATTTATGACATTTCCTAAGTTAATAGTACGGGCTCAAAAAGAGTTCACTGGAGTCAAAAACATAATAAGGATTGTTGCACGATACTAAACATAACATTTACAACATAATTGGAACAATAGGTAGTGTAAATACCTAAATAGTGTTGTCAAAATTTATTCACGACCGTAAGAAACGACAAATTGCCACACAAGGCTAACAAGAACACTTTAGGACAGGAAAAAGTAAATAAAATACTAATGTCCCATAAAGTTATTACATGAGATGAATTACATCGCTTTTAAAATGTTTTAATTTGAAATGTCCTGAGTGGATACACATATGTAGATGCGTGCCATGACTGCTCATGCCAATGCTTGTATAAAAGACTGAAAGAAAACAATAAAAATGTATCCCATAACAAGTAAGTTAGAGTTTAAAAATGTGTGTTTATGAATGCAATAAAAGAAACATAGAGATGATAAATTCAGTGAGGAGAAAACACTTGTGACAGTTTCCCCGTACATTTTCATATGAAGTTTGGCTTTCCTGACATCATGGAATAATATTGAAGGTGATTGGGGATAAATTAAATTCATAACTAACCGGTCAAAACGGCAGATATGTAAAAATATCTTTTGGAGCATGCACAATAAAATAGAAGTGAGTTCGCTGCCGCCAGGAGCATGCTTTAAATCATACAACACATTTATAATATTTCTCATTTAAGTGCTTGACAATAATACAAGGTGGCAATGTAGATAACGTGACAAGTCCAATTTTAAAAATACAAATTTTAAAAATCCGGTATTTATAAGGCAAATGCAAGTCGCTTGAGTAGCAACTTTACAGGAACTGCTGTTTGCATATATGTATATGCATTTATATGCACATACATACCCATAACACACATTCATATATATGTTTTAACCATTTTCAGTATGTACCGCGGTTTATTGTGGAGACGCATGATAACGAGCTATATTGGTTTAGAATTCCCTTAATGTTTGAGGGATTTTGATACTCAGGGGAAGTTTGATCCACAGTAAGGAGCTTGATACTCACAGAGCCTTCTGCCCAATGGCAGATGAACGGTAGTTGATTGAGACATTGTCTCATATTTGGTTTTAGATTTGTGACAGTGGAGGGACGGAAATACACAATATCAACTTTGCTCTTTGGAATTCCTCTTTATCAACTTTGCTTTGAAATTCATGAATTCATATAAAGAGAATACGTATTGGGCTTTGTGTACGAGAAACCTTTCTTGGATAGGAGTCCAGCGCAGTTTATTTAGGAGAGGAGTTACGTGATCAATCCTTTTTAATTTACCTTTGCTCACCACCTTGACTGTAAATTTCATGCATTTTTGTAACTCTTTTCGATGATATTGAGGTATATTTCCTCGTACTAGGCTGCAGAAGTCAATAAGAAAAACACTAAAGATTGAATGGCCAATAATCTTGATTTTTCGTCGGGTATGCATTTTATACGATAAAAACATTAAAGTTTCGTAAATTTTGTTACAAGTTTTCTCATCGTGGGATTTGAAAGACATGTTTCTGTCGAACCAAGTTTGCGTTTTGGTGGAGCAAAAGAAAAGGCTGGGCACCAAGAGTCGTCAGCAGTTCCCAGGAAGCACGGCGGCCCATACTGTGTTGTCTCAACTCCTAACGAAAAATCAAAATACCTGTATTAGGACGACTGAAAAGGATTAGCGAGCAAAACTCAGTTTATGACAGTCACACTTGGCGTTCATAGTAACAAGGATGTTATACCAGACACTAAAAAATGCAAATTCTGCAATGCCTATCACAAAAGTCAGTAAATGGAAACTTGTGCACCTCAAGCACCTAACCTTCCCACACCATGCTGTCGCAAATGACTGCCTGAAGAAGGGCAGGGCGCTGGGCGCAAGGAAGTTGGATACATGGAACCGGCATCGCTATCTTTTGCCAGTCAAGCTAGTGAAGCCACTTTTGCCGTCCCAAGCCCCGTCCACCCGGCATTTGGTGGGGCCAAATGTGGAGGTGATGTTGCAGTGGAGGTGTATCACCACCTCCACTGTGGTTTTGTTGAGTGATGAAAGTTCGTAATTCATGAAATTTCTGTACGTACACGTGAAAACTTATGTCTGAGTCTTTTTTTGAAAGTACTACTGCATTTCTGTATAATGTATGAGCTCGGCATATTGAGAAAGTAGTCCTTCAATGCAGCATGGATAAGCTGCACTCTACCACGCCGAGTGCCAGACACGGCCAAGGCAATAGGTGAGAATAACTAGGTAGTGCCGGAAGCTCGCGGTGTACTGAACGCATAGTAGAAGAGGATTTGTAAAACACAGGAACAAATGAAGTTGAGAAGATGTGAGCTATTGATCATTCAGTTAAGGTCAATCTTTTAATTCACGATCTTAGCTCTAGAGCCCTGAGTCTCGCCCAAAACAACTGGTGCTAGGAGGTAACGCATGTGCCAGTTCTCGAGAAGAGATGGCAGAAAAGATAGAGATTGAGACTAGTCGACAGGAGTTAATTGTTTTAACCTTAAGGCTTAGTAATTTCTGTTGAAGAAATCCATTTCTTTCTTAATCGGGGATTTAGTATTAAGGCATATCAAATTTAAGAATCTAGTTATGATCATTTACAATTTTAGAGGACGTTCGGAGCAGTGTGCCCTTATTGACAAACCAATTAAGACCCTTTATAAGCACGTGCGCCCCGTAAACATTCTCAGAATGTTGTGCCTGAGAAAGCTCAGACACGCTCCAACACCCATCGCATAAACATCTTGTTTTACGACTTCCTATGGAGTATTGTAATTGTTCATCTGTAATTCTTTATTTATCCAACCAAGCAGTCGCCAGGATCTGCGCTTTCGGCTAAAAATGCATATGACCTGCACTACGATTTCCTACGCTTGACGTCGTGGAGAGGCATGACGGTTGAAGCATGATGACGGCCGCCACAACGGGCTCGCTCCGCTCCGCGACTGCTCAGCACCCGGCTACTTCTCGTCTCCTGTACAACGGAGTCAACCCTGATGGGGAGCCAGTGCCACCTACTGCAGTCCAGCGCCTCAGCGGCCGAGCGGCCTGTCATCGACCTTCTCTTCTCGCCATCGTCGTGTGGACCACAGTGTGGTGTGGACTTCAAGGAATCCATTAGTGGGGGTACGTTTGGAGATAAGTAGGTGCATTTGTCCCGAACGTTCCTCACTAGCCTTTTAAGGCTGTAGTTTTCCGTTCTCGAGCCGTACTCAAAAATTAAAGCCGTGACTTGAAACGTAAATTCCAATATCTTGATCATATTCCAGGTGTAGGATGCATTGCCTAATCTGTTAACTCAGAATCTTTATCTATTCTCGGCAGCTTGCAATCCTACCACCGTCAAATTATTTACGTGTTTTCCTATTTATCTCATCAGGTCACGGTTATTGTCTGAATTGACGTGGGCGGCAGTCGGATGCACCACCTTCCGACTTCTTTGTTAACTCAAGAAGTCTCCGACGTGCCTAGGAAGACTACCATTGCTGTTCATTTATTTATTACCATTATTGTTATGCATTCGCATCACTAAATTAGCAACCAGCTTTGTGTCGTCCTTTTCCCCACTCTGTTTTTTCAATAATTTCAGAATCTTCGAAAAGCATGGTTATCACCACCATATGTTTAAGAATCGTCGACTCTGGTTTAATCAATTTAAATGGCTAACTCAGCAAAGATTAATCTCGTTTAAGTTTAGGAAAGGGAAAAGCAAAACTAAAAACAGAAATAAAGTGAATAACAAGCAGGAAATTGAGAACCACATGCAAGCCGGCCTTGCACACCGACGTAGCGCCAGCAACGTAAAGCCCTACCGTCTTGCGAAGCACCACCACAGCTCGAGTGACACGGCTCGATCAAAGTTGCACTGAATAACGAGCACTGCAGGACCGGGCCTCTGTGATCGCGAGCCAGGCAATCCACGACAACCAATGGCTATTGACGACTGATTAGAAAACTGCGGAACGACAGGGAAGAAATATGAACTAACTCAATTAAACGTCGAACTGGCCTGGATATGGGTGGATATTTTCACGAGGTAAAACCAGAGGGGAAGATAACGCAAACTTGGATAAGAACGCCAGCCTCTTGCTTACATCTGAGGGGGCAAGGGGCCTCGTTTAATCAAACTTTTTATTCACCTGTCTCCGTCATTCTTTGGATCTCAAAATTTCAGCTGAAAAATAGTTTCTGTGATGCAGTCAATTTTTTAGCAAGAAACAATAATGTAGGATAGAGGTTCAATTTTTTTAAGTCCTATGATATTCTTGAGGAGCGCTGACTTGAAATGAGTTAAGATTCTACATTTGTATTTGAAATTTAAAAATAAATGTAAGAAAAGTTGCGCACTTTGATTATTTATTTTAACGGTTAACGGACTTGACCAAACGGAGAGGAAATGCAATGGAAGTTAATGAGTCTGCAGATGATTTTCAAATTTAACTTTAAAGTTTTATCGGTAACGCTATCATTAGCTTTGTGTAATTTATGATCACCTGTTTAGCGCCTATAGCTCTGGGATTCTTTGGGGATTATAAAATTTTTTCGAGATTTTTCGAATTCCAAATTTTTTATTTCTTGATCACCTGACTGACATTTGTCCTAAGTATGTAGAATCTGAATTTCTGGTAGAAATACAATGCATCAAGATATTATCTAAAAGAAGCATAAATACCGATACTTGTTGATAGTGCCCCAAAAAGTTGTAAGTTCTCGTGAGGCAGGATCGAAGTTCGTGAAGCAAAATTTCGAAAGAAATCTTGTAGACGTTTGATGTTTCATGGTATTTCATAAACACAGAACACATCAGTTGTTGCCAAGGCGCCATTTAAGTATAGCTCGCATAAAACCAAAGGCTTTAAAGCAAGTAACTGATTTGAAATCTTAATGAATGCATCCTTTTTATCATGAGCAAGGCCAATTTGAATGTAAAACTTTAAAAGACAGCTGAAAAACTTCACATCTTTTAAGTCTCTCACATTTGGAGCTGAAATTCTGTGTCAGCCATCTTACGTGTTCAGTAATTCAACCAAATTTTCTCTAAAGGAAGATTAAAGGGATATGGGGGAAATAGTGCAAGCGCAAGTGAAGAAGCGCAAATACTGTTATCTTATGAAAATGTTCGAGTAGAGATTTTTGTTCTCATTTAATTAATTGCCAGTATTTCACCCACGTTCTCTGATTCACTTTTATCGAGGAAAGCAAACATTGATGCTGTTTTGAGATTGATTTCACAGTTTCATGATCGCCATGTAATTTTTCATCGCATTGAAGAGACATTAATTACTTTGGTTTACGTCAGCTTGGAAGTTATTGTTGAAACAATAATACTAAACAGACCAAGCAGAAATCTAATTGATGAAGGTTTAAGATTGTTCATTAAAACTGTCCGATCGAGCTCTACCATGAAAGTACGGACGGTCAAGAAAGAATTTGCACCTGCAACACAGTCGCTCATTGGCACATCTAAATACGTCCTAAGTTGGTAGTGAAATGCCTAATCACTTCAACAACACTTTAATTTTGATATTCATGAAAGATATAGTTAAATCTACTTCATGTGTCGAATTCATATTTCTCATAAGTTCTCTCTTTTCAACTTTATAAGTTCTCTCTTTTCAACTTTTTCTCATCAAAACCCCGATGCAATGACGCATAGAATGAGCGGTGAATTAGAAAATTACAGTTTAGCTCAAATGAAAATTTCAATATGTTTACATATATATGTTGCAGGCAATTTAAATACATGTTTTTCCAAATGTGAGGTCCCGTCGCTCATCACAACCACATCCAGTGTGCACTATGTTAAAAATTTGCAGAGTAGCAAAAAATGTGAGGAAATTCGAACTATTATTGTAGAAATTATTGTAGAAAGTGCAGGGATGGAAATAACAGCTTTTACGGCTCGTGCATCAATGAGTATTTTTACCTTCAGGGCTACCACCGATCAAGCAGTATTACCTCACGTCATTTCAATGCTCAATTTTTATTCAACTTGTTGCGTGAAGTCCTCTGGGAAAGAAATTTGTTTACGAGTATACTCCATGAAGCGGTCTTATTTCGTTTGTGGTTTCGAAAATGGTATTTTGTGTTTGAGTGAAAAATATCGCCATTTACATATGGTGTCTCACCATGGAAGCCAGGCAAATGTTTTAAAGTACTTAGGTCACATTCAGTGTACCTACGTAAGTGGATTCGAAATCTAAATTCCAATAACAAAATGTTTAATAAATTTCTACTTGTTACAATTTTCTCCAAATAAAGTATTTTTGTGTCAGTTCCTCATCGCTGTGTTTATTACAGAGGAATCTACGCAAGGAGTTTGGTTCAACTTGTTTTATTTAACTCTTTTTATAGTTCACATATCATGCTAATGAAAAGCATATTTTCCTAATCTGTTTTAAATCGAATGAACAAACAAAGGTAAAGTTGTAGTCGTACTAATTAGAGTATTTCAACCCTCGAAAACTATTAATTTTAACGTATTTGGAAATATTACGTTGAATATTCGGCACGTTAACTTCATCGGAAGTACTGTACATAGTTTCTCTTCTGTGCAATGCCTAAGAAAGCACACACTGCACGAGTCATCAAGTGGCTAATGCAGAGGACCATTATCTTATCTCTGAACTAACACAAGCAAGCTCATACAAAGGAAAAACTCAAAGAAAGAACTCACGAAAGTGGTATAATGGATGCATTTCACCAGCATATTTTCGCCACTTGCTCGCATTGTTGAACAACTGTTAAGGTCTATACTGGGAAATTCAAATGAGTACCTTTCGAGCCATAAGATTGTGGGAACAGTAAGGGTGGAAAAGAAGAATGAGTAAGTTGTGATCTGTTCATTAATCAAATTCATCAGCGCAGTATCTACTTCCACGTTCGTGGTTGTCAATAACTTTTCGCCTTAATTTAGTAGAGCGCTCCTTCGTCTTCCCATCGAATCGTTTACCTGAAATTGATAATGATGATATTCTTTGCATCACCTAATGTGTTTTGATTGAACTTATTACTGAATGCATAATTTATTGAATGCGTAATTTATTTGTATATGCTTGACACCTGAAATCAAAATATTAATCCCCTATGATTACATGAAAAATACCTACTCTTTTGACTTAGTGGGGAAGTATAAGAGAAGTTACAGTGCAAACTCTCTTCCTCAGAAAGCGTACAAGCGTATGTATACTCCACTTCCTTCTCATTAGAAAAGGAGGATTCAGCCTGATCTGGTTAATGCACGTTATTTCAAATCTGTTTCTTTTTCATGTAAATGCCTCGCATTTAATGAAAAGACTCAATGATGGCTACTCCCGCTACAGTCAGGTCACATTTTATACGCTTTGCTCGTGCAGGAAATTGAGGTAAAAACTTCGTTTTCCTTCCGTAAAAAACCGGTGGCTGGTAATTCGGAATTTGAACAGTCAGTCCTCCGCAAGAAAACCTACGCTCTTCATCACAAGGCGACAGTCGCCAAAAATCACTTCGATAGCAAACAAAATGCGATCATAAAATGAATCGATCAATCAAGGTATTCCTCGAAACGAGCGTTAAAAAATGATTCTTCAACAGGTTTTCTACTGTACGATTAACTTTAACATGTCCCATTTTGAGTAATTTATGCGTGTACATGTTAATCAAAATTCATCATCCTCTAAGGTAGTTTCAAATACTTTTTTACGTTTTCTACATAACATATAAAGCTTATGATAAATCACACGAGAATTAAGCTCTCAGTAGTGAATGGAAATATTGAGAGCTGATAGGTGAGTGAATAATTCCGCTGCCTACACTTTACTTGCATAAGTTAGTAAATTTCGAAATTGTCTTTTACTACACCATGACTCCGAATAATGGCGCTGACCGAGGTTGCGAAGTGTGAAAGAACGGAGGCCGAAATTGGACTTCTTCATATTCAGTTCCTGACCTATTCGCTTCCTATTGGTTTTGGCTTGGTAATTATTGAAAAATATCATACCAAGCACTTGACTGTAAACGTGCCAAAATATCTTGAATTTACATACAAGAGAGGAAAACTAAGTACTGAATGGAGTCTTATGATAGACTTTCGAAACTTATCAAACCTTGAAATTTTTACATTTAATGGTTCAAGATGGTTAAAGCACCAAATAAAGTCTTCTGCGATGAAAGCCGTTGCCAGAAGTCAGATACCCTGTTAACTTAAACAAATTACCAAAGACAAAAGAGCTGAGTAGTTACTGGCATTGAGAAATATGACTCCGGAAAACTAACTTTTCCGCAATGAATACCGAGCAGATGTTGTCAACCGGTGATAAACCTTGAGTGATGTACAAGTTAGATAAGGAGAGGGCTAAAGAAAGGAGTTTGTGTAGCCGTATCCGCATGTGTGTGAAGTGAAGTTTACCGCTGTTATTGCAACGCTCACGTCGACATTCTCAGTGTGGTGAAAGTGTGTATGTGTGAGCGTGCCAGTCCACGGGTTGCGTCATGTCATCTAACCGTGGTTGACTGGCGTGAGATGTCATTTTCAGGGGTGATTTGCGCATGTGAAGGTGATGAAGGTGCGTGGTGATGATGCCTGCATGCGTGATGGCGGACGCGTGGCCTCTGCACTCAGATGTTTGTGGATGCCGCAACATTCTGTGAAAATAATATTTAGCGACGTGTACTTATTTCCTTCTTCTGCACCTGATGCATCCCCAAAAGTTACAAAGTCTTTACTATCGCTCTCACACCGATATGGAATGTTTACACTCTGTGCCATTAATACGAAATCTCACCTACAGAGGAGCTAAATAGAGAAAGACATTCTAGAGAGTCAAATCAATGCGTTTTTTTGCTCCACCCTGTATGTTAATTTATACGGAAATTACATTTTAAATGCTCATACATTTGCAGGTTTGAAATTGAACTAGAAAATACATCGAATGCACGCATTATTAAATTTATCGGTAACGTTCAAATATTATAGAAAACAATACCGGCATGTAATATCAATTTCAGCAATTCTGGAAAATTTTGCGGATAAAATATTAGGAATTAAGGAATATTAAGTATACTTTCTTAAGTATTAATTAAGAAAGAAGAGTCAAGATGAGAAAGTAAGAATGCCATTTTTTTTATTGGAACTCTTCAAAAATTTATGTTTGATTTTGTTTGGAGGCTTTGAATTCGTAGCGGGAGTCCTCAGTACCTCGGTATATAACTTCATACATTTACCACAGCAGTCAACCAGTTGTTTAAATTCCCCAAATTTCTAGGTCTCTCGGAAAGTAGGAGCAGCAAAATAAAGGAGATGTTATTTAGGAAAACACACGTAAATCTTACTTCACTGCTTCCAGTTGTTATGGTCCAATACAATCAGCGACTTTTCGATGCAAAAATAGAGGCCTTAACAAAAGTAATCCACTGGCATCACAAAGCTACACCATTATCTTTCATAAGTCAGCTGTTGACACGGCGTGAAAATACTACTTTACTTAATACAAGTGAGACGGACCAGAAATGTCTGATAAAATAGAACTTAAAAAAGATCGCTGATAAAGTGCTTCGCCTGATCTGCTAATTGCAATGCTATTGAAAGTTCGTGTGGTAAGTGAAAATATAGTGCTAATAGACTCTAGTAAACGAAAAACGAGCAAAAATTTTATCAGCAACTGTATATCTTGCTCAAAGTAGAGCAAATTCTTTCTTTCTGCTACTTCCGTTAGCAAGGCTTTTGTACCCAAATCAAGAACCATTAATAATGATAAATAATGCAAAAGCGTACAATCTCGTTTTATTCGCAGTTTATCACATCTATCGATGGATTGTTTTGTTTTTAATTGCGCCATTGTTGATGTAACATGCGTAGTTTTTGCCTTTTTCTTCCAGAAGTTTATACCTTTAAAATCCCGCAGGTTCAAATTGAAGGTAGAGCTGAGAGATATTTGTATTTGTCTGTACGATTCACAATAAGTGCCCAATTTACGTAAACCGGCATTGCCAACTTAGTTACGCCTATCTTCATATTTTCTAAAAACAGTTTGCTCCGTAGTTCATCACCTACAAGACAAAATGCGTTTGACCAAATCATTGGGTTAATAAAATAGTCAATATATTTTTATTTCGGTAAATGTAACAAAACAACGCCTACACCAATTAATTAAGACCTTTATCACCGTTATGATAAGTACTTTTCGAAATTTCCCTCTTTTGCCAACAAAATAAAAGACATTCGAGTCTATCTTGAAAACTCTGCACCTAAATGACTGCAGCAAGATGCAAGGACACCTCTGAATAAAAATTCAGCATTATAATGCTCACGATGGAGGATTTTCTACTAGGCCTCTTTTAGAGTGCTGCTGGAGAAATTAATTCAATGTGGAATGAAATACGAGCTGGGGCTCCAGAACAGATCAAACAGAAAAATTCACTAGATGAACTAGATTAAAATCAAGCGACCTTGGCCACCACGTTTCCTCTCTCCATGACCTCTTAAGTGGGTCCTCCGGAAAATTTTTTTTTTGATCCGATTGGCCTGAAATTTGGTCAGTATATGTATTTATGCAAGACAAACATATTTGAATTATAAAATTTTTTGATTTAGGCCTTATTTCTTTCCGAAAAATTTGAAATGTTAGTTTTTAGGGTCATTTTTATACCTATTTCAAAAGAATAGAAGTCATTGAGTTTTTATGCTAGAATAAATTCAAAGACAGTTTAGGAATCCTTGGAACATTTCTAAAAAAGAAATATTCAGATATTTTGTATCTGAGTTTTTTTATATATATATGTGATATTTGACCAATAAATAAAAAATACCGAAATTTTTGGATTTGAATAATGATAAAAAGATGAAATGTAAAAATGGAAAAAGTGGCCATATAACTTTGTTAGAAATGTTCCAAGGATTCTAAAACTGTCTTAGTTTTCTTCCTAGCATCAAAACTCAATGACTTCTATTCTTTTGAATGTTGAAAATTAGAGGTTTTGAGGATAAGCCAATAAACAAA
>JACJUY010006628.1:33979-46517 GCA_014220935.1 Platorchestia sp. MABIK
AAACAGTTTCAATTTGTTTTCCTCTGATATTTTACATTACCTTGTACATTGAGTTCAATTGTATTCCTAGTATTATTTTTTCATAATTAATGGAATTAAGCAGGCACTGAGTTTTTTTTAACATTGGTTTTAAATACCAATGTTAAAATTTTAGAGTTTATTTCGAGGTTCTGATTTGACTTGTAACATGACTTTTAAATCTACTTTACATAGCTTTTGACACTCTCCCTTTGTTTAGAAATACAAGGTCCGCTTGATATTTCCATTTATTGATATAGATATCTTCAGATTCCAGAATATTTGTCTATTTTTGGTGTAATTATAGGAGTGACGATCGGACAACGCTGATCATTGGTACTACTTATAATTTCAGTTGCGTTTGATACCGCTTCATATGTTTGCCGTACCAGCGTCTTGTTGGCAGATGATCATTGCAGGAATTGGAGGTCGTTAAATCTCCAATTTCGCTAAATTTCACATATTTACTCATCGATTTGTGTAAATTTCAGCCTATAGCTTGGTACGAGTATTAAACACATTTTTCTTAATTGCAAACAACCCATAAATTGGGCGATATTATTCCGGTGAGAAAGTCAGTTGGGTCTGTCGTGAAGATATTATCGAGCATCTTAGGTAATCGTGATGAGATGCATACGTGTAGGCTTCGTTGTCGTGGGAAGAAAAAATTTTGACTAAAATCCATTCAAAAAATTTGAGGTTTTCTCGCAGCATTCATCTCTCAGAAGATCCTAGTTCGAGTCACCGCCGATGATTGTGTCATTGTATTGATCAACTGAACCGCGATGTAATATTATCACTCCCATTTGAGAAAGATACCGGACAGGCACATGAAGTAGGCCTATAGACCACTCGAAAAGAAAAAATATTGTTTATGATGAAGTTGATACAAAAATCATCACCATTGGTAATTAAAATGTCCGAACATAAAGATCTTAAGTTGGTAAACGTATATGACGATAATAATGGGAATGTCGTTGGTTGGACAGAAGATTGAGAGAATAACATGAAAACTTAAGCCTAAGTGTAAGTTATTCTAAACATGAAAATGCTTATAAATAACAGTAAAAAAGGTGGATCACATCGTTCCAGATCACTTCCTCTCATTAGAAGAATATTTGGATGGAGTGTCATTAGCGTGGGCTATGAAGATGTTTGTGCCCGTTTTCTTTGACCACAAGGGGTTTGTCTATTAAGAATGCATGCGTAAGCTCCACCTCGTCACTCAACTAACACGAAGTACAACTGTGACGTGTGAAGGAGTTGGCGGAAAGTCATTCGTTGAGAAATTTTACCCCATTTTCACTTCAAATTAATCGAAGTGAAGTTCAATTTAATCCAAGTTAAGCTCAATTTAATCCAAGTCAAGTACAAATTAATCCAAGTCAAGTTCAAATTAATCCAAGTCAAGTTCAAATTAATCCGAGTCAAATTCAAATTAATCCAACCCTAAGTTGAGTTAATAATTGACAATCATTCGTCAATTGGATTTTTTTTGTGTTAAATATGTATCTATTGAATGTGATGAACAAGAGAAACGTTTTTCCTTTCTGCAAGGAATACCAAAAATTTCTGCAATATGAAAACAAACTGTTATAAAATGTGGTAGGTATCCAGCATTAGGAGGCAGAGTGTGATTCAGATCTTTGAGCGGAGTAACAGATAGAAGTCAATTATAAAAACTTCGTATTACTATAGGGTTTCATATAAGTGATAAAGTGAAATGTCACGCATTTAAATCTCTATTTGAATGTAAATAAATCTTCGATACTACTATGTGTATGTGTAACATCAAATTTCCTTTGAACATAAATATTTAAATGGATCCATCCTGCCATTAATTTAGAATTCTAAAACAATTTTAATGTGTAGAATATTACAAAGTTTTCATAGTTGAATTCTATCTGCTACTCTGCTTAAAGATCTGAATCACACTTTGCCTTCTGATGCTCGATACTTTCCACATTTTACGACAGCTTGCTTTTATATTCCAGAAATTTTTTGTATTCCTTGCTGAAAGGAAAAACGTTTTTCTTGCTCATCACATCCAATAGATACATATTAAATACACAAAAAGCTCAAATTAACGAGTGATTATGTCAATTCTTAACTCAACTTAGGGTTGGATTAATTTGAACTTGACTTGGATTAAATTGAACTTGACTTGGAGTAATTTGAACTTGACTTGGATTAATTTTGAAGTGAAATAGGCGTAGAATACCATCTGTCCGGTGGGTGGCAATTCCACTATCACAAAGCCCAAGCTCGTTCACCGCAAAAAGTGCAGCAGTTCTTCGCACGACACAGCATTCCCCAGGTCCGGCAGCCACTGTATTCGACAGATCTCGCTCACCTCCGCAAATTCAATATAACTTAAAAAGGATTGAGGTCACACGAGTGGATAAGATTAGGCAGCTGTTGTAAATTTAAGAAAACGAGTTCCAGAAGTGCTTCATCAATGAAAACGGCGCTGTATTTAGGGTGTGGCTTCCGAAGAGGACTACTGTGAGGAATAATTCATAGCAAATTGATAAATGCTGTGTTTTCCCTACTGCGGCAACGATCCTAGTCCTGGTTCTTTTTCATCATACTTTATACTGCATATTTGGCAGTGTTCGACAGGTTTTCATCATCTCTGCATTGGAACTTAGCTGAGAAAATTCCACTCGTGTATGAAAGTAGTCTAGTTGCTTATTATATGACTAGATTGCTCTCGGGAATTCTACTCGATTTCTTATATGAAAGGGGTTTAACTGAGTTTGAAGGAAAATTTGATCGATGCAAATTTTTGTGCACACAGTGCAGTTTTTTCAGTTTTAATATTTCACAAACACATTATAGCAAAATAAGACCCCATTTATTGAGGCTAAGAGAATGATTGTGAAAAGTAATTAAAATCCCTACAACAGAGTTAGGTGGTAAAGTAGAAATTGAAGAATTGACATAGAGGGAGAAAGAACGACATAAAACGAAGGAAATTAACTCCAATTCCACCTTAGTGAAGGAAAAATCGACAATGTATTAAATATCGATCACTTCATTGTAAAAAAGATGAAAGATGCGTGAAATAGTAACATGGGTATTGAGCGCGTTATAGCAAGAGGCTACGTAGTTGAATTCAACAACATTGACCATATTTTCAACCATTGAAATAGAGGAATATCCTAAAATTAGCATAACCTAATCCAATAATACGACATTAATTGCGACATGACAATAATTGAACAGTGTGAAGCAAAAAATTTCCATGTTAGCTCATCGGCAACGCTACAGCGTGTTACGTGATCCTAAAACAGCTCAACGTTACATTCCTTCCACATAAATTCTGTAACAACAATCCATGAATATTCAGGCATTCCGATATCAGTACCGCATCTAACTTCAACAGAATAACATTGTGTCGATCAAACGTCGGCAACACAGAGAAAAATTTAACGAATAACATAAAATAAACACGATTTCACAACATCAAGTTCTTCTAGTGAACTATACCGCTTTGCTTTTTGCAGGATCAATGGTCCAAACAAGAATTTGCCTCAACGTTGTCATGTAACCCTCTTCTAGAGGTTTCGTAGGGTTGCTCTGCAACAATGGAACGATGTCTTTTGAGTTTACATAGCATACCTTAATAACTCAGCACATCGAGGGTGCACCAGCCTCTGCTCACTGCCCTCGCGCTCACGGCATGCGGGATTTGTCTTCCCCTCTCGGCGTTGCCACTGCCAGCCGATCATTTGAGAGAACACCATCCGCGCACTCCGGCTTAATTAAAGACCCGCGCACTTCAGCGTAAAGCGTAAAGTGACACTGCCAAGAGAAACCACATTCCATGCCGTTCCCTCTCGCCTTCCCACATTACTCTTAGTCCAACATCGTAATTTTACATTAAATAGGGCAGCAAATGTTGCACAGGCGCATCGTACCAGTCTAGGTTCTGACTGTTAATGTCTCCTCAGTTCTTAAGCGCTTGTCTGCCTGCCTGCCTCCAATCCCCTGGAGGGATACCCTCACTGCCCCGTGTCACCTCCGAAAGCCTGAAGTCCTCTGCCTACCATTTCTTTTAATTTAGAATATTTCTAACAAAATAATATTTAACTGACTATTTGGTCGGCTTTTGAAGCAAGGAGCTAACTTTTTTATAACCCCGGGAAACATTTTCTTTAATATCTTCATAGAAGAACATGCATCGCATCATCTATCTCGTGATTAGGATGTATTGGGTTGACCAAAAAGTTGTTACTTTTTTGAATGTCATCTTTCCGGCTTCCTAAAGATCATTTTTATATTCTAATTTTCTAAATCCTGTATTCGGTACAGCGAGCATGCTTATGTCAGTGTACAATACGAGTAAGCCTCCAAGTAGAGAAGTTCTAACATTTTTATCTGCATTCTAGCCCTTGAAATGGTGGACTAAGCAAAGCACTACTGACATTTAATGTTTTCTTCTTTAAAAAAAAAAAGGAAAGCAACAGTAGCGACCTATACACCTATCATATATTTATGTAAGTAACTGTTGTTTTCTTTCCTTTCTAAAGTAAAAAAGCATTAGAAATCGGTGACGCTCTACGGTCCACCATTTCATGGGCTCGAATGTCACCCAAAAAAATCAGAACTTCTCTACTTGTAGGCTTGTTGCACACTGACGTAAACATGCTCGTTGTACCGAATACCGGATTTAGAGAATAAGAACGTAAAATGATCCTTAGAAGGTCAAAAAGATGACATTCAAAAACCGAACAAGCCATTTGGCCAACCCAATATTAATCTCTCTAAGGTTTCCATTGCCAGAGAAACCTAAGAAACGTAGGAGAAATATCTTCCTTAGGGCAGTAAAGTGTATAAGAATTCAACCAAACAGTACCGATACGAAGTGATTGACAATTGTTTCGGTAATCATTAAGCGTGGAGATTTTTGAAAATAAAATACACTCACAATTGCGAAATAACATTTCCTCACAGCTAACAGCAAACAGTTTTCAAAAATGGTGTAGAACCCTGAATAAAAATAGGGATTGTTCTTCGTTGGAGAAACATTCTAATCGAAAGCTATGTTATCGTTTCAACTTTTTGTACGAACAACATGTTGCTCTCATTTAAAAAGAAGTTTCCCTAAAATATAATAATAGCTAACTGCGACGTTTCCCTCTAATTTTTTGTACACTTCAAGTTGCAAAATAGCTATATTGCAGTGTGACACGCATCGGCTTGCGCCACCAGCAAGAGTTAGGCTTAACAAATTGGTTACGAAAGCTTGAAAAATACTATACTAGTTTGTCATATTTAGTTTTACGTTAAGGAAACATTTCTAAGCCATTTATAGATCTGCAAAAAGTAAAATCGGATTACCCGTTTCTCAATTCGGATATTTACTTCTCGTAAGACGAGTGAAAGCCCCAAATTCTCAACTTAGTCCTGGAATCGGTTTTTATATACGCGTGGCGGAACAACCTTTGACTTGAAAATCTGTCGTCTACCAAAACTAGATTCACGATCAGAAACGACCAAATGCATATTCAGTCTTTATCTTCTGAGCTGGTAGACCAAGCAACACGCTTCATTTTCGTGGTGCAGTAGAGCGCCTTGAAATAACTTAGTTAAAGATACTCGTGCCAATTGCTCGAACCGAGCCATCTCTGCTCGGCTCAGGCAAAGCAGGAAGCCAGAAACCATTCAGAAGTACGCTACCTTCACTCGTGAACGCAAACCAATCCTAGACTGTGTTCGCTTCTCTCGCTGCTTTTGATTGAGATATTGAGTTGCGCGTGACTTCGTTAACAAAGGGACAAAAGTGGGTGATAACTTTTTGTTTGTTCTTATTGAACCAAAAATTCCTTTAGTCCAATAAAACATGTTCGGCTTTGAAACCTAGTGAGCTTGGGCCCAGGCTATCCGAGTAAACGCCGAAGGAATTAATAGGGGAAGAGAGAAAACTATTTTTCCATATCTGCAATCCTTATGGTTATTGTTGTCAATAGGCATGACATTTACTTTATTACTATCAATATACTTCGCATAATCTGCTGTAACTATCATATAAAATAATGATTTGTAAAAATTTCCATCTTAACAATTGTTGTGTAATGATAGTGGAAAATTTTGGATCGCACGCTATGCACTAAGATAGAAAATTTTGCCACGGCAACTTTAGCAGTACGAATATACAACTAAACAATAAACTTTTAATCATTAAAAAATGTTTCACTGTCAAGAAGCATTATTTAACTTGTTCACTAAACTGTGCGTCTAGAATAGGCTAGTGAATGGGGTCACACTAGATTTTTCGTTTCAATTGGTTATAATTTCATTAACTTTGAATTTATGTTGTAGCTTGGACTAACTTTTTGAATTTTGGATTATAATTATTGATTGGTGAACCTTATTGTGTACGCACGTTTTATCATTCACATACGCTCTTTATGATATATCAGAGACTTTTTGAAATACATTAATTTAAAATTGGCTTTTGGGCTAAAGATAGATGCAAAAAGAAACTTGAGGATAAAGTGCAAATAACACGTAGGCTACTCTGAATTTAGGCGGCGAGAAATTTTTCCCTTTCCTTATTTATTATTTTTTCAAAACGTTTATCAATTTTGTTCAAAATTTGTCTTTAGCCAGGCATGCGATTTTGACTCCTCGTTAAAGAGTACTTGAGATTTTTTTTTATACGTTCTGTCCGCCATACAATTCAGCTGAACTGACATCACTGACCTTAGCGAAATGATACAGGTACATTCTATGACAATCGGAGTTATGCAGATCAATGCAAAACTTCAGTTTTTGCAGAGACTGGAAAACAAATCCAAAGTAAAATTGCCCGGAAAATAAAATCAAATAAAGGCTGTTTTTGCCCTTTGGTGGGCCATTCGTTCCCTCAGCTATTGACCAGCTTACGGGCCAGCCTTGGTGCATCCGACGTCAACGACTCACTAGTTCATATGGGCACATATGCAAAATTCGCATATCCTGGATTGAGTATTCAAAAGTGGACCATCGACGCAAGAAAGAATTTTTGTTAAAAATTTCAGTGTTTCTGAATTAGAAAATCTATAAAATACTGTACAATAGATGCGCTATTGACCGCTGTGGGATGGAGAAGGTACTCGGCTTCTCGCTTTTACACGATGCAGATAAAATCTTTACACTCGGAAAACGGTATATCTATTTTCTATATCCTGCAAAAATATGAAATATCTGTTAAATCGTTTAATATTGACCTTTGTAAAATATATAACCAATTATTATGCGATATGTTCTCTCTATCCCGAATCACATGCTCGAGTCAGCCTCGATGATTCTCTGCTGCATTTCTTGCATCTCTGCGTAGTTCACTGCCTTGCTTCCTTCATGCAGTGTTTCAGAGCTTCAGTTACACGAGAGGGAGCATGCAGGAGTTGCAGACTCAAGATTGGTTCCAACAGAAAGTTCTGCTGGATTCAGATCAGGCGATGAGGGGGGCCACATTTCCTTGCTTTAAAACTTTGGAAAGGGGTTCTGAAACAGCTCTCGTGTCTAGTTCAGCATGTGTGAATGTGCCTTGTCCAGTTGGAAAGTACACAGCGTTTTTAAATAGTTTTCAGCTTTCTTGACTGTAAGAGTTAAAATTTACTTGAGAAAATATTTGTTCGATTCATGAATCTCTGTTCACATAATTCATTTTTAAGAGAAATGAGAGAAAATATCTATGTTTTATAAATGGCGACCTACGCACATAGGAGACGTGGGTTTTTGACGTGTCAAAATCGTTTATTGATATTCTACGATATCTGTTATAGAATCACCCATCACTCTGTCACTATGGCAGTTTAATTTCACCTGAACAGAGAAATGATAGTCCTCAGAAAAACGACGAAATCATCAGCGTACTCTTAACACTTTGACTGCGGCAGGAAAAATTGAATTTCACTCTTCAACTCAAGTTTAAAGTCAGTTGTACCCAGTTAAAAAAACAAGACGTTTTCAAGTAGTTTCTATGCCGCGGTAGGCAAGATTCTAGCCGTGTTTTATTCGGAAAAGCAGCTGTTTTTTTATGGGCCATGTCCACTTTATAAGAATCCACTTTTTAATCGAGCAAGAGCTCGATTTTCCCAGCTTGTTTACGTCCAAATCAGACTAGCGGATAGCCGTCGAACGGGAAAGAGTGGTCGAGAGCGGCCGATAGTGACTTTCCGCGGCCATGTTTCACTATGTTCTGCTACCTGTCAACCTAAACACGGCATGAACTTTTAATGGTGAATAAGCCAGTTTGAAAATAGCAAACATAAACTGGATCGTGCCTTCACTTCGTTTTGTTTAAGTATTTATGAAAACTCGTTGGACCCGTGGAAATTCCAATCCCACAGTTAAGCTAGGTGGACCCGGTCATCATTGGCTTACCAATTCTAACCAAACCTATTCTAATCAAACACATCCAAACATATTCTAACGTATCCTACCCAAACCGTTCCTGATATTATGTCAAACATAAAAAACCGTGAACCTATGATAAAAATTCCGTCAACATCACCTAACCTATCATAACCTATCCTAACCTAACATATCTTACCCTAACTTAGACCAATGTCATCATTCAGCTAGGAGGCCCGTGATAAAATTCGGTGAACATTTAACATTACCTTACAAATTCTAATATGACATATTCTAACCCAACCTAACCTACTCTTATCTTACATATTCCAACCAATCCTACCCAAACTTATAGTAACCAAACCGATCCTGATAATTTCAAACAAAAAAACGTGGACCCGTGAAAAAATTCCGTCAACATTATCTAACCCATGCTACCCAAACCTATCCAAACCTAACGTATCCTTACCGAACCCATCCCCATAATACGTCAAAAATAAAAAACCGTGTCACGTGAAAAAATTCAGTCAACATAACCCAACCTATCGTCACCTAACATATCTTTAACCTATCCTAACCTGACATATCTTCAACCTATCCTAACCTAACATATCTTTAACATATTTTAACCTATCCTAACCTGACATATCTTTAATCTATCCTAACCTAGCATATCTTTAACGTATTTTAACCTATCCTAACCGAACTTTAACCAATGTCATTGCTAAGCTAGGTGGACTCGTGAAATATTCGGTGAAAAATTCTATCCTAACCTATCCTAACATGTATACACTAACCTATTCTATGCTAACGGAAGCTTTCCTGATAATTTGTCAAACATAAAAAACCGTTGAGCCGTGAATAAAGGTCTTCAACATTACGTAACCTACGCTAACTGTCCTAACCTAACCTATCCTGTCCTAACCTAACCTATCCTGACCTAACCTAACCTAACCTATCCTATCCTATCCTAACCTAACTTAACCTACCTTAACCCTCCCTATCCTAACCCTACCTATCCTAAATCAACTTAACCAATGTCTTTGTTAGGCTAGGTGGACCCGTGAAAAAATGCGGTAGACATTACCCAAGAGAATCTAACATAACATATTCTAACCTAACCCATGCTAACCTACCATATACCAGCCTATCCTATCCATTCTGCTTGTTTCCATTTATATTGTATCTTCGTAAACACGATACCGCGAGTCACGGCGCCTTCATAATTATGAGCAGAAACCCGCGTGGATTACACAATTTCAATAATTAACTCACTTCCAAGCATATAAGGTTAAAGTATGAAGAAAATGTATTTCATTGGCATTCTTTGATTTGGAAAGATTCCTGAAATAATTACTGTAATTTAAAATCAAATTTTTATGCAATGCAAAGTTTAAAAAATGAAAGAAAAATAAAATAAAAAAGTAAAAATAAATAAAAAATATAAAATAGAGAAATAAAAATATGTGAATAAATAGAAAAATTGAAATAAATAGAAAAAATTGAAATAAATAAAAAAACAGAACAATGAAAAAATTTAGAAATTTAAAAAATTAATCAATAACATAAATAAAAAATAAACTATAAAAAAAGTAAAGGAATAAAAAATAATATCAACACCAATAATTAAACAAATTAAAAAAATGAAAAAGTTGAACAAATGTACAAATGAAAAAATCGGGAAAAAATGTTAAAATCGAAAAATATAAATATATAAATGAAAAATTGAACAAAAATTGACAAGGTAAAAATAGGATAAAAATTGAAAAAAAACAAATTTGGAAAAAAATATGAAAATAATTAAAACAAAATAAAATATGAAGAAATTGAAAAAAACAAAATTGAAAAAAATTAACGAATAAAAATGTCAACATATTAAAAAAATTACCAAAGTAAGAAAAATTAACATATTAAAAAAAATCACAAATGAAAAAAAATTAACAGATACAAAATATGTAAAAAAAAGTTAAAATATCNAAAAATAGACAAATATTCTGGAATCTGAAGATATCTATATCAATAAATGGAATATCAAGCGGACCTTGTATTTCTAAACAAAGGGAGAGTGTCAAAAGCTATGTAAAGTAGATTTAAAAGTCATGTTACAAATCAAATCAGAACCTCGAAATAAACTCTAAAATTTTAACATTGGTATTTAAAACCAATGTTAAAAAAAACTCAGTGCCTGCTTTATTCCATTAATTATGAAAAAATAATACTAGGAATACAATTGAACTCAATGTACAAGGTAATGTAAAATATCAGAGGAAAACAAATTGAAACTGTTTTTAGCAACATCTTGGGAACAAAAAGAGAAAAACTGCTGATAGTATTATTAGTGAATCGACTGACAGCTTGAATTACATAGAGTATGCTCGAGTTCCCAATTTATTTTTCTTTACTTCTACTAATTTTTTTCATGTTTTTGTCTGCATACACAGCTTGAAAAATAAATCATGTGGATTTGAAACGTTGTCTATTAAAGCGCTACAAAGTATTGCTGGTAAAATAGTGCCGATCATCTCAAACACTTTAACTATGTAGTCTCTTCTATTTCTCCAAACTCTCAAAAAACTTATCCGAGTAACAGATACTTTTAAGAATGGTGGTAAAACTTACATGAAGTATTATGGACCTGTTCCTGAACTTCCACGTTAATGAAAAATGTTAGAAAATTTTCGAACAAAAAGTATGCTCATATTTTGGAGAAAAATAATTTCTCTATTATTCTCTAGTAGAAAATGGTTTCTATTTTGCAAAAACAACGGCCCATGTTTTCTTAAATCACTTACTACAAGATATTCATCGAAATATCTTACGTTGTCACTACAGTTTCCTTTTCATTGGAATCAAAGCTTGAAATTCGACCCTATCTGAAATTCGTGAAAAAAGCCACACTAAGTTTTCAAAACGAAACTTGAATCTCCTATTCTATTAAAAATGTAATTTAACAATTTTTAATTACTATGATGAATTAATACTGTTAAAGTGTAATTTTTCTAATAAAATATTCGTTCAAATGACGATACATTAAGTCCCTCTGATATTTGAATGACTGATGACGGTTCTCAAGCAGGTAATTTCCAATTGAGGTTAGCAGACTCCAAGTATGAAAACGCTACCGATTTTTGTTTCCAATACACAAAAATCCCTTGAGTCTGACCCCAGAGATTCATACCTGCAATGTAATTCCACATGTACGTATCTTGGACCTGATGCCGGATTGTCATTTTTTTATCGTTTTTGCAGTACAACGGGCAGCATAACTTCTCAGTTGACTTGGCTACGCTATTCGTGCTGAAAACACGTTAAACTTAGTGTCACTGTACGTACTGCATGTACGTAACACAGTCAAGTCGACTTAAGAGAACATATGACGGCAGCTACGTTGTTACGAGGACGCATTTTTTAAAAGCCCGGCCCCAGGTTGGTATTTTCTCAAAAAGTGCGGCGAAATTGCCCAAAAAGGCTCGAGTAGGTTCTTCAGCGTGCTGATTACAGACGAGATATCAATAATATAAGCGAAGCTTCGAGGCTAGAGCAATGCATTTTTCAATGTTTACGAGCCCATTCTGAGGTGAAGTTTATCAATGTCTCTGGGAGAATTAGGAGACGAACCATTTGTTCTGCAGTAGAGATAACTGATGCGCATCATGGCTCTCGCATAAACTTTCTAAGAATTTGTGCTTATTTTTGAATGAGATACATCCTGTCAGATGGTAATGAGCTACGATGACTTTCTTGACTATTTTTGTCTCATAGGTTCCTATTTACATTGATGAATGCTCTTCTTGGCTTAGCAATAAATTGGTATTTAATCATAAGAAACATTACATAGGAAGTGATGATCGTAGAAAAATGAGACTAATTTTCTTAGACTAATTTTCGACATGACTTGAAATGAAAATTTTCTAATGCAGTTAGTGCTTTAAAAGTTTGGAAAAATATGAAATCTTTTATCTTCCCTCCGTTATTCACCGATATTTTGTTAATTTAGTGAAATGAGTGATAAACCTGCAGCTACTGTGGAGTCACGTCACTGGTGAGAGAATTCGAAATTTTCAACCCTTCGAAGGTGGTAAACTCTACGGTTTATCTCACACTACGTTGACTCGAGGCTTTTATTTCATCACGGCCGCTTTTAAAGTTACACTAAGGAAGGGTCCCCAAATTT